>KZ655738.1:76938-90767 GCA_001010745.2 Gerris buenoi
GCGCTCTTTAACTTTTGCTTAATTGATACTTTAATTCAAGTAAAAAATCAAAACAATTTTAACAGATAAAAAAAAAATAATAATAATAAAAATAAATAAATACAATAAAATAAATAAAACGGGTGTTAAATTAGACAATAATGGCTTTAAAAAGCACCTAAATTAATATCCATTTGTCCGTAGATAATTTACAACATGAAACACAATATTGATTTGACAATTTAACAATCACAAATAACTATTTTTATTATTATATGTTAGAGAACAAAATAAAATTAAAATTAATATAACTTTTAAATTTAATAGTACATTCTTCCTTATTCAGTTGGTGTTTTCAAATTGATATGATTAGAAAACAATAATTCATATTTGTAATTGCGTATGTAGTTATAAAGTCCTTCATAAATATACATATTTAAAAATAGACTGCCAATTAGTGTGGCACATAGCTTCTTCGCATCCTATCACGTACTTTTGATTTTATGCTTTTCCAAGCCATTATTGTCTAATATGTTTGTTTTCCCCCGTTTTTTTAATCTGTAAAAATTGTTTTGATTTTTTACATGAAATAAAAGTATCAATTTAGCAAAGGTTAAAGAGCTTAGACAGTTTAAATTAATCTGGGTTTATCTGCGGGTTACTTTAAATAAACTATAAACGTTTAATACAAATCGGATAAGTACTTATATGAAGCTATAGGTGTAAATAAATGTATGTTCGAGTAGATGTAGAAGAGAAACAAGTGAACGCAGTAGGTTGAAACTTATATGAGACCAACAATGGGCTACTCATGACCTACCATCAATTTCATTAAAATCGGACGTGTAGCTTTTAATATTCGTTGGTTCGAAAAACTTGATCGACAGACAGACACGGAAACCAAAAATGTTCCCTGATGTCTGAAACGGATTTCTGTCTTGGAATTTTGGAAATTGGGGATCTAAAATTATTTCGTTCCTTAGAACGATCATGATAGCTTCCGTAAGTTCGGAAGCAAAACACAAAACAACGATGACGATAATAAGAAAGGTCGAAGCAAAACTCGGGTTCTGAATGCATTCAATTTACCAGTGGCGTAACTATGGGCCCACACGGGCCCGCGGTGTTAGGGGGACCCTCTTATATTATAATTCTATAACATTTTCAAGGGGCCCCTTTCATCTGAAGGCCTTTTTTTTTTGCTCGTCAATTGTATTATGCCCCCTAAACCCCCTAATACCCCTAAACGTTTTTGCGGGGTGGAGGGGGGGCCCCCAATGTCCTAGCTACACCACTGTAATTTACGCATATGCTCGGTGCCCCTGAGAAAGTTGGTTGATATGAGTTAAATTATTAATTAATTTCGTTAAATATAATTGGAGTGATAAGGATGAATCGTGCGGAGGTGGTGAGATAACGAACAAATAAATCTCTTGAAGTGAAGTTACAAGAATTCTTCTGAGCAGATTATAGGTTTTTTAAATTTACTCTATTTGTAAGTTAGTATCCGCAACAATCATGGGTAATATAACTTGGTCACTAACACAATTTTATTTCATCAGACGCCTACAGGTGTTGAAAATGTAATAGTGTTTTGAAATTACTTTTTAACATAGCTTCTCCTATTAGTTGAACATGTATCACAAGTATATAGCATGTAACTAGGCTCGGGAGTATCTCTATAACTTCATAGCAACTTCATCCGGAGTTCTCAATTCCCTTGTTACATTTGCGGTAACTTTAAATAGAACTAACTCCGCTACAAGGAACAAACATGTAAATTCTAATACAGTTAGAGTTTCACTAGTTAACTTTAAATTTATCATGCTCGTACTAAATTATATATACCACCTCTAACCACCTCTAACCACCTCTAACCACCTCTAACCACCTCTAACTACCTCTAACCACCTCTTACCACCTCTTATCACCTCTAACCACCTCTACCCCACTCTAACTACCTCTAACCACCTCTAACCACCTCTAAACACCTCTAAACACCTCTAACCACCTCTAATTACCTCTAATTACCTCTAACCACCTCTAACCACCTCTAACCCCCTCAAACCACCTCTAACCACCTCTTACCACCTCTAACCCCCTCTAACCATCTCTAACCACCTCTAACCCCCTCTAACCACCTCTAACCACCTCTTACCACCTCTAACCACTTCTAACCACCTCTAACCACCTCTAACCACCTCTAACTACCTCTAACCACCTCTAACCCCCTCTAACCATCTCTAACCACCTCTAACCCCCTCTAACCCTCTAACCACCTCTAACCACCTCTAACCACCTCTTACCACCTCTAACCACTTCTAACCACCTCTAACCACCTCTAACCACCTCTAACTACCTCTAACCACATCTAACCACCTCTAACCACTACGGTAATTTAAATACTATACTATTATATTACATACAGAGTAATAAATGAAAAACACTTTAGTTTATCTGTTTGGTTTACTACATATTACACTCGCGCACGCGCGTGCGCGTACTCTAGCACACGGTGGACAGTAAAAAAGCTGATAAAATACAGATGTACTGTGCATATTTATTAATGGTTATTGAGCGTTTTAGGTTTGTGAACGAAGTATGAAAAGAAACCTTATATAACATATTATCTGTCTGTCCTTCTGTCCGTCAGTCCGTCTGTCTGTCCGTTGGTGTCGTCTGTCCGTGGGCATGTTTCAAGTCATAAACTACAACAGTTAAGAACATTAAATTTGGCACTTAGACGCATCTCGGCATTTCTGACAACTGAATACTGTTTGGAGTTTTCACACTAAATATTTTCAATATGGCAGTCAATAAGGCGGGCGACTAAAAAAAAAAAAAAAAAAAAAAAAAAAAAAAAAAAAGTTTCTAGTCAGTATGACATGATATTCATCAATAATTTAAAGGTCCTGAAGTGTATAGAAGAATAATATGCAACTATTAAAATTTCACATCTAATATTTTTAAGATGATGGCCAATATGGCAGAGCAAGACAATGTAGTACATCATTTTGAAGTTTTTGAAGAGAAGGAAAAGAATGTGCTATTATTGTTATAAAAAATTCATAATTTTACATAAAGAAAACGATCGTACAGAAACCGGCAATTGTCACCTCAAGTATCCTACGAGAAGCTCGCCTTACTTGTTTGTTTTATGATACGCATCATCGAGACAACAAACAAGTAGTTAAGAAAGCAGAGAAGCATGGAGAGATATTGCGGAGAAACACCATCAAAGCAGTTTGTTACAAAATGAGAAAACCGGTCTTTAAATAATCATAATTCACAGCACGGACAATGAAACTCGCCAAACTTCCCACTTTTTTCATTTATTTTATGCAAACATTTTTAATTTGCATTGTGTAGCTGCCTCAAAGCGAACAAGAAGCAATTATTTTTCGCCGGAGAAATTGCTGGACATGTTGATTAAAACATCAAAGAAAAAATCGTTCAAACTCAGACAAATTTTCTCATTTTTAAATACAGTTTATAATTACTCAGCCCATCAGAGTTTTCCATTTATTAGTGTTTTTTATGTTCATTAAATTATTACTGAACATTTTATCAAAATTTACCATAAAAATAACTTCTTCTTGGAGGGGAATCGAACCCGGGCTCTCCCTCCGTGTTTAAAGTTATTTTCTCAGGAACTAGATTTTTTCAACTAGAAAACGGCATATATAATTAGATTCGTATTTAAATGGACTACGTTTTAGAATTTTTTAATAAAAAATTGTCGGAACCGTTTCGAGAAATAAGTTTTTATTAGTAGAATTTTGGGGGATAGTGCCCCCAAATTCGGAGCTAAAATTTATTTCTCGATTTCTCCTCATGGTATGCATTTTCTGAACATGCATGCCAAATTTCGTCTAAATCGGCCCAGCAGTTCAGGCTTTCCGCCTTGTCACAGACGACATACGACAGGCAGACATTTTAAGACTCAGGAGACCTCAAAATGTGTAAATCCATCAAAATCTCAAAATCAATTTTTCGCGCCATCACAATACTTTCTCTTTATGTGAGAAAGTAAAAACTAGTTCAAAACAGAAAAATTGGAAAAATCACGCAGCAAACACTTGGTTGCGACTGTTAATACACTGGTTCGTCCTGAAAAAATCGCATTCTGTTTGACCAACCCCAGTTCACGACTCACAGTTTGACCAACCCCAGTTCACGACTCACAGTTTGACCAAACCCAGTTCGCGACTCACAGTTTGACCAAACCCAGTTCGCGACTCACAGTTTGACCAACCCCAGTTCGCGACTCACAGTTTGACCAACCCCAGTTTGCGACTCACAGTTTGACCAACCCCAGTTCGCGACTCACTGCAATCGTTTAGTCCGCGCGCACATTCCGCTTCCGACTTGACCTTGAATATTTTTCATCCTGGGTATATTGCTCTCAATTCGTCAAATGTTCTGTATAACATGCATATAAAATTTTCTTAAATTAAGATGGTCTGTCAAAAGTAGTCGGCAGATTAAATAAAAGTAAATAAAAAATAAAAATAAAAAGCCATTTATTGCAATAGAACACTTCATAAAACAAATTAAAAATTAAAAAAAAACATACATTTACTTGCAAATCGGCATTTAGCCGTGGCACCACTTAGGTGTTTGAGTTGCCTTGCATTATTATTTAATTTAAACTACCGAAAAAAAGAAAGATAGTAATGATTACAATTTTCATAATATCCATCAAATTAAAGATGAATGCTTTTTTTGGAAAAGAGAGAAAAAAGTAATAATACATACAATTTGCATCCAAATAATATTAATTACATTAGGTTAATTTATTCTTACTTTAAATAACAATTCTACACTTATATTAGTTTTACACTTATATTAGTTTATATATTAGTTTTTGTACAACCATACATCTGCATAAACCTGCCTCATCCTACACCACTCCACTCTATCCTCAGCTACTCTCTTCCATGTCACTCCTCCACATGATCTTCTCATTTCCTCATCCCACTGTACTCCTGGTCTTCCTCTTTTCCTCAAACAATCTCTGGGGTACAAATTTATCATTTTATTTGTCCATCTGTTATCTTTCTCACAATATGGCCTGCCCAATTCCACTTTCTTTCAAAAATAGCTCTTCCCACATCTTCCAACCTCGTCTGCTTCCTTATCCATTGATTGCTCTTCCTGTCTTTCCTCGAAATCCTTAACATACACCTTTCCATTCGTCGTTGAGTAACTCTCATTTGTTTCACTGTGCTCTCTTTCAATGTCCATGCCTCCGATCCGTAGGCCATGACAGGCTTTACACACATAGTCCACAGCTTACTTTTTAAGTCCATTCTTATCCCAGATTTAAAGATATGTTTGAACTTGTTGAAGGCTCTCCATCCCAATACAGTTCTACGATTGACTTCCTTATCCTTCTCTTTGCTTTCAACACATAATAGGCTTCCCAAATATATAAATTCACTTACCATATCAAACCTCATATTATCTATTTCAACGCATTCATTCTCTGTTTCGTCGATATTCCAGCTCATTACCTTGGTTTTTGACTCGTTTATCTCCAATCCCACATCTTTGGTCACGCTGCACACTTCCTGCAACATTTTTTCTGGCTTGGTCATAATCCTTTGATATGATTACCACATCATCCACAAATTTCAGCATATTGAGCCACTCTCCGTCCACTTTGATTCCGAGACCCTCCCAGTTCAGCTTCCTTAGTGCGCCTTCTAATAGTCGGCAGATTGCACAAAACAATTTTGACCTTCAAAAAACGGGGGAAAGAATTAAATAAATTAGACAATAATGGCTAAAAAAAAAGCATAAAATATTACGTGCTAGGATGCGAGGAGGCTATGTGCCGCACTAATTGGCAGTCCATTTAAAAATGAATTACTTTGGTGGGTAAAACTGCGTAAAATAAATAAATTGGAAAACAAATGTGAATGTCTTCTTTTTTAATTTGACGGTGGATTAAATTGTGTATTTATTCAACAGGTCCTGAGAAGATTGGCTAGAGAGGAAAGCGGTTTCCCTGGGAAATTGAATTAAATCCAAAAGCTGGGTTTGAATTATTGAATAAAGCCGAAATGATTGGGAGGTGCCCCAGAGGGCTGAGCGGTAGGATAGAAGCTATACCAGCGTTCCTTGACAATAGGATAAACTCTCAGCCTATTCCAAGCCCAACAATTCCTAAATATTATGATACTAGAATACCAAATCTCAGCTTTTACTATATCAAGATGTTTCGATATCCAATTTACTCCAAACATATTGGCACAAAACGGTAACTTTCATCAAAATCGGTATTTAACATAAATTGGTATCTACGTTGCTGAAAAATGCAATACATGGAGTTTGTGTGATGTATATTTATTAAATAAATAAATAAAATTAATTCCAATGGTACAGAGAAATAAGTTGATTATAAAAAGAAATATTTTTTTTAAAAACAAGCTTTTATCCGAATTCTTCTCAGCAAACCCTTTCATTTGATACCCATATCATGGGCGTGCTAAAAAAAATAACTAGTCCGTCATCTTGGGCTGCCCGCCATATTGGATTTAGAATGACTTCACTTAGCTAACCATGCATTGTCATCCAAAACTAAACGTGTATGCAAAATTTCCATTCAATTGGTTGATCATAACTGCTTTAAAATTCAGTTTTCAAGATTTAACCCGAACATACATACATACTGGCCAAGAGTTTAAGCGTAAACGTGAACTTCGAATTTAAAATTGGAATTTTAGGTCGGGGAAAAAATCAGACTTCATCTATTCCATGAGACAAACATTTTTTTCAACTACAATTTTTTAGTAAAACCAACAGTGACACCACTATGAAATGCTAAAAAAGATCACTAAAACTATTAATAATTATTTTTACAGAATTAAAAAAAAAAAAAAAAAAAAAAATGTTAATGTTAATATAACTAATAAAGTACGTGATAGGATGCGAGGAAGCTATGTGCCACACTAATTGACAGTCTATATTTATTTAGTTAAATAAACTATTAATAAAATAATTTAATTGAATGAGAAATCCTTTTGTTATTGTACATTTAGTCTTCTATTGCGCTCCAATTTGAAATTGATTGTATTTGGGTCACATGTGTTCCTGATAAAGCACATAGCTATACTTATCTATAAATTACAGCAGTTTCAATAGTGACTTGAGAGACTTAATGTTAGAATAACCTTCTAATAAATTAGGTAAAATTTATCGAGCCCTGAAGTGGAATTAACTTACTTGGGCGAACAAAGGGAAAATAAAGATGAGAACCAATTCCATTTCTAATTATAAAAATCTCACCCTTGGGATTAAGGAAAATAGATAATTTAACTAAGAAGTAAATTTACACAATCAATAAACTCGTGTAGTTTAAAGAACAGATAAGATAAGTAAAAGAGGAAACACACCATCAATTATTTGTTTAGGTATTTACCAACAAAAGATTTTGTAGCTTAAACAATTAGCTTAATCAAAATTTAGTGAGTTTAGCCTAGTCCATACTAGTAGACATGTTGTTCAACATGTCTATAATAGACAGTCTACAGACATGTTGCTCAACATGTCTAAGGACGGTCTAATAGACAGTCTATAAACCGTTGCTCAACATGTCTATAATAGACAGCCTACAGACATGTTGCTCAACATGTCTAAGGACGGTCTAATAGACAGTCTATAAACCGTTGCTCAACATGTCTATAATAGACAGCCTACAGACATGTTGCTCAACATGTCTAAGGACGGTCTAATAGACAGTCTATAAACCGTTGCTCAACATGTTTATAATAGACAGTCTACAGACATGTTGCTCAACATGTCTAAGGACGGTCTAATAGACAGTCTATAAACCGTTGCTCAACATGTTTATAATAGACAGTCTACAAACATGTCTATAATAGACTGTCTATTAGACAGTCTACAGACATGTTGCTCAACATGTCTAAGGTCGACTAATAGACAGTCTATAGTCATGTTGCTCAACATGTCTAAGGACGGTCTAATAGACAGTCTATAGTCATGTTGCTCAACAGGTCTATAGTCTTGGCTCTAGCCCAATTGTTTTTTAGTCAAGTTACGCAATTTTTATAATCTGAACTTAATAATTTGAATTTAATAAAAAAAAATAAAAAAATAAAAATAGACTGCCAATTAGTGTGGCATATAGCTGCCTCGCATCTTATCATGCACTTTATTGTTAATTTAACATTATTGTTATATTGTTTATTGTCTAAAAACTATTTATAGTTTTAGCGATCTTTAACACTTCATAGCAGTGTTGCTGTTGGTTTTACTAAACAATTGTATCTAAAAAAAAAATGTTTGTCTCATGAAATAGATGAAATTTGATTTTTTCCCTGGCCTAAAATTACAATTTTAAATTTGAAGTTCACGTTAACGTGAGCGTTTCGCGTGAACGCTTGGACGGATAACTTTGTCCAACGAACTTGTCCTGGGCATTGGTAAAATGAGCACGTATACCAAATTTCATTAAATTCAGTCAAGAATTACTCAAGTTATTGTCAGATGTTTCAAATTTCGCGGACACACAGATCGACAGACAGACACGAGACCAGAAATGATCCATGATGTCTGAAACGGATTTCTGTCTTGGAATTTTTAAAATCGGAGGCATACAACTTTTTCGTTCTCAAAAGTGAACACAATGCTTCTGTTACCTTCGGTAAGCTCGGAAGCAATACGTCAAACTAACACTAATATATTATCATTGGCGTCATAATAATGATATATAGATTAATAACTGTTTTAGGAACAGGTTTGAAGCATTTATTTTATAAATCTAGCCTGGAATATTAATAGTACGAACAAATAATTATTCAATTCAATAGACTATCAATTGTGATATATTCATTAAAGAAATTTTACTCAAAAAATGTTGGTAGAAGCAGGAGCGAGACTCAAGTCTCGTCTCAGAAAGCGTCCATACTGTTGACATGTTGCGCACCGTGTCTACCATTTCGAATGGAAAACCATAGACATGCGATTTTTGGTCTAGCAACGAGATCGTAGAGCCGTAGACGCCAATTGTCTAGTCTAGTCCATGTCTACCCGATGTCTATAGACAAATCGCTAGACACGGGGGCCTGGATGGCTCAGAGGCTAGCGCGCTTGACGTGTGATAAAGCAAGTTAAGCAGCCTTGAGCAGGGTTAGTAGATGGATAAACGCTTCTAACCACAGCTCTGGGTTCTATTCCCGGACCGAGTCCTCCGCTTAATGTCAACTCAGCATTATTTAAATAAATGGGAAGCTTCTCGAAAGAGTGGCGCTACCAGGTTTCGGCCTGGAAACCATGATGATGACACTCCTGGTTGTAATACAACCGGGACGGGAGTCATGGGGAGTCAATTTTGAAGATTTCGGTCCCTAACCCGTGTTTGATGAATGGGCCCACCTAATAGGCCTGCACTAGACGTTCGAGACAGGAAAAAAGTAGGCAGGCTTGCCTACTTGTGTGTACTACTCCCGCTTGCAGCGGTGGGGTTTTTAGCTAGGTCCCTCCTCTACCCTTCTACTCAGACCTCAGGCACTCAGGCTAGCATTAACTTCAGACCCATTCAAGTTTCATCTATCGCTCGCTTCATCAATTGCAGATCTTATCATATTATTTATTTGATTGATACACTTCGATTCTATTGTTATTTATTTTAGATTTTTGTTGTAATTTATTGTTTTGGCTCCCGAAATTATACGGAAGCATTGAGTTTACTTTTGAGATCGGAAATGTTTTGTGTATCTGATTTTAAAAACTCCAAGACAGAAATCCCTTTCAGATATCAGGGAACGTTTTTGGTTCGGTGTCTGCCTGTCGGTCTGTTGCTCAATTTTTGCGAACCGACATATCTTAAAAATTACTTGTCTGATTTTAATAAAATTTTGATGATAGATCATATTGTTAGTCTATTGTTGGTCCCATAAAAGTTTCAACCTTCTGCGCTCATGCATTCATCGACATTTATCATAAAAATAACTTCTCCTCGGCGGGGAATCGAACCCGGCCTCTTTCCGTCCACGGTTAAAGTTATTTTCTCAGGAAATTTTCCCGGGAAATTGGCTTATATCGTTAGATTTGTATTTAAATGGACTACAATTAAGAATTTTTTAATCAAAATTGTTGAAACCGTNACTCAAAAAATGTTGGTAGAAGCAGGAGCGAGACTCAAGTCTTGTCTCAGAAAGCGTCCATACTGTTGACATGTTGCGCACCGTGTCTACCATTTCGAATGGAAAACCATAGACATGAGATTTTTGGTCCAGCAACGAGACCGTAGACACCGCTTGTCTAGCCCTAGCCTATGTCGTCTACCCGATCGTGCAACATGACAACAACGAAATCGCTAGACTCCTCCTCAGAGACCAAAATCGCGCAACATGTCCAAAATCGCGCAACATGTCCAAAATCGCGCAACATGTCCAAAATCGCGCAACATGTCTACTGCTGTGGACTAGGCGTTAAAGAAGCAATTATAAAATCTATATTGTTTCTAGATGAGGGTATACGTTCCAAGAAATTTATGTAATATTTCCAAAGAATATAACGCAAAACTATTATGCATAATCCATATGCGGTTAAATTCGACCAATCTGAACAGTGACATGTAACTGCCGACTGCATCAATCTGACATTGGGATATCCCTCAAAGGATTGAAGCAGTCTTTGATCAAAGGAGAGGATATCAAATCAACATAGTAACATCCTAAAAGGAGAAGTGCACACAGCTGTCCTGTTTATGATCGACCATGGATACGTTATCAACAATCAACGTTGATTGACAATTTAGAAATCCTTGACCTTTAGAGAAATTAATCTCTATCCACAAAATCTCTAATCACCTCCTTCTGTTTTATGTAAGTGAATATTTCATATTTCAAAGTTACAAAACTACGATACCAGAGGATAGATCTTGAACAAAAATTGTAAAAAAAAAAAAAAAAAAAAAAAAAAAAAAAAAAAAAAAAAATTGAATTTCAATATTATTCTAGATAAAATATAAGAAAAAAGCATTGGAATCTGCACGTGGACTCCAATTGATTTTTTTTTAATGATAGCTGCGCCGATCCTGATATAATTGGCCGAGTGACTTTTCAACTTTCCCCCTCTTAACTTAGTGCGTAGGCTTCCACAGGTTGGATCGTTATAAAAAAACTTGGTTTTCCAGTAAAATCCACGTCACGAAGTGGTTGAAGTGCGCCGCTTCGCTTCCACTACTGGAAGCATCATCAGGGTTGTAGTGCATTATGATTTTGACTCGAAGCAAACATGAGATATACTGACAACTGGAGAGAAGAACGGCGTATTGATACTGTTTTTCTAGACCGTAGATAGTACCTGGATTTCCCCGGGGGTTCCTTTACTCAGGGTACTCCTCTGAGCGAACGTCAGTCTTCAACCCCTTGGAGGCAGAATTTTACGGGAAAACCAACTTTTTGCGATTACCCCCTCTTTGATAATTTCAAATAACAATAAATAAATAATATCAGCAATGTTACACAATGTTTTTGCACACTGCAGCATCACATTTAACACAAATTACGACCAATAAATAACTATGCTGTTGTTTAGACCTGAAACCCTATGTTCAAACTATAAACGAAGTCATAAATTTCGGGAAAAGGATGAGGATGCGTGACATCTCATCGGCATAGTGAGAATGAGAAGACTTCTGCATCTAAACATTTAATGCTAGCAATACAATATTGTTNACTATGCTGTTGTTTAGACCTGAAACCCTATGTTCAAACTATAAACGAAGTCATAAATTTCGGGAAAAGGATGAGGATGCGTGACATCTCATCGGCATAGTGAGAATGAGAAGACTTCTGCATCTAAGCATTTAATGCTAGCAATACATATTGTTTTTACAAGCTTTTATTTAACTTGCAATGTTTGTATGTATGTATGTATGATCGGGTTAAAACTTGCAACTGAATTTTAAAGCAGTTATCCTCAACCGATTGAATTGAAATTTTGCATACACGTTTAGTTTGGATGACACTGAATGATTAGCTGAGTGGTCATTCTAAATCCAATATGGCGGGCAACTCAAGATGGCGAACTAGTTATTCTTGAAGTACGCACATGATATGGGTATCAAATGCTGAGAATAAATACGAATAAAAGCTTGTTTTTTTTAAAAATATTTCTTTTNTATGTTCAAACTATAAACGAAGTCATAAATTTCGGGAAAAGGATGAGGATGCGTGACATCTCATCGGCATAGTGAGAATGAGAAGACTTCTGCATCTAAACATTTAATGCTAGCAATACAATATTGTTTTTACAAGCTTTTATTTAACTTGCAATGTTTGTATGTATGTATGTCTGATCGGGTTAAAACTTTTAAAGCAGTTATCCTCAACCGATTGAATTGAAATTTTGCATACACGTTTAGTTTGGATGACAATGCATGATTAGCTAAATCCATAATGGTGGGCAGCTCAAGATGGCGAACTAGTTATTCTTGAAGAACCCACATAATATGGGGATCAAATGAAAGGGTTTGCTGAGAAAAATACGGATAAAAGCTATTTTTTAATATTTCTTTTTATAAATCAACTTTATAAAAATGATTTTATTCTAATGTATTTATTAATCAACAAATTACCAATAATACACAAATCAGAGCATTTTTAAATATGTATGGGAAAACTATTGTCTAGTTATCCTTTTTGGCTGAAATTAGCGGCTTATATCAGAACGGTAACTGGTAGTACCTTAAGTTGAATCTGTTTTAATCAATTGCTGAGAGTGCTAAACTAAGAATACATTGTCTACAGTGAGAGTAAGGACATCTAATTTACTTATGACAAGAGCTAGGAAGAGCACTTCTTTAGACTGTTACTCCCCTTATAAAGAAAACAGAGGGGGAGTAACAATCTAAAGAAGGTGTACGGAATGTTCTATTTTAGACTGTTACTTCCCTTATAAAAACCAAAGTATGACATTCCTTTGCCCCAAACCCAAAGTACATTGAACTAAACATCATTTGTCCTTAATAGTTATTTAGTTAAAGTAATTTATATTCTAAAACCAAACAGGGGAGTAACAATCGAAAGAAGCACCTTAGGAAGATTGTTTAAAAATATATGAAATTTGACTATTTCATAAAAAAAAATTGATCTTCAAGAAAATCGTCCTAGTTCCTATCGTAAGTAAAGAAAATGTCCGTATAGTGCCAGTGCAGACAATGATGAATGTACCTACTATATTGAATATAGAGCACATTCAATATCAAAATTTGTAAACAATATCGAGTTCAGTAACAGAATCAAAATAGGACTATATCAACCTATATCTTGTGTACATACATATCATCAAATTGATTCGTACAATTTATACAGATTTAACCGTTATCAGTGAAAAACAAGATTAAACGATTTCATTATCTAGTTCAAACCAATAAATTCTAATCAAAAGTGGTTTTATTAAGAAGCTAAAATTAGTAATTAATACATTTTAACTAAGGTAGTGTAGCGGCACAGTAATTTTGATTGCCCTTCAAATAACATTTTGAAGCTTTAACCCCCTCAAACGCAAACCTTATTTTTCCGGCGCTTAACGCAAGCCTACGTATTTTTTTTTTCGTACACGCAGTACTAATCACAAAGCTAAGTTAATATTTAGCAAAAATTACAATTTTTATTTAGGTTAGGTGTTTATTTATTACTTATGTGTTTATCGAGTTCATTTATTAATTTAATAGCCGTTAGGCCCGCGATAACGGGCAGAATAATAAATATGGTTGAGAAAAAGAGCTGAGAGATAATTAGTTTTAATTAAAATAGATATTTAAAGAGATATTTACTGTTTAAATAGTAAGTTTTATGCAGTTATAATTAAAA
>KZ655738.1:106231-118429 GCA_001010745.2 Gerris buenoi
GGTTTTTACTACCCTCGCTGTCGCTCGGGTGTAAACTCCACACTCGCATGCAAAATGCTACTTTCCACACTCGACGCGTAATGTACTATAACTTAATCGTACAGAAACCGGCGATTATCGCCTCACGTACTTGAAGCAAGCGCGCCTTACTTGTTTTAATTGAATTCTGCGGGCAGACGGACGAAAATATTTACTGGACTGGTTGGATCTAAATTGTAATGTTAGTAAAATACATAATAGTGACAACGAGTCGGTAGAATGCAAGTTATATATATATATATACCCACACAAATGAATAATAATTGAAAGAAATTTATTTTGATTTGAAAGATACTTTATATGAAAAGTCTGAGAGTAATTTATTTTATTTATTTTTGACTAAGGGTTGAGATGAGAAAGTATACGTGAAGGAAAGCTCTGAGGTGGTCTGCGAGACCGAGGGTGGTCTATTTTAAAACCGAGGGTGGTCTACTCTGAGATGATGGTGGTCTACTCAGAGACCGAGGGTGGTCTACCTGTCCCTACAACTCAATGTTAGTGCAGTCTTTATTGTTACAAATGACTTTAAGCTCGGAAACTGAATTTACCTACCCTGTCTCAATTGCTTTTTGCAATGAAACCCGCAAAGAGGAAAATAAATCAAGATATTTGTAAATTTTCCTTAAACAAAAATAACAACAACAACATATAAATTATCTGTCAACGCAATGGCTTAAACAGAAAATCATGTGAAACATTTACTACAATTTTAATCTATTTAGAGTTTAAGCAAAAATAAGATTGATTCTAAACTTAAATTAATTTAGCTTAAAAATACATTTATAATAATTTTACTACGTTTTTATTAGCTTACTTTCTTGTTTGTTTGTCCAGTACAAATCTTGCAATCGATTAAAACTAACTTCCCGAGTAGCTAGACATTTTAAACTTTTCAGAATAGCTCAGGTCGACAATGCATTATATTTATCCATCTTTCAGCAAAATTTAATTAGTTTTAAGCAAATTGTGCTGCATGGAAAGTTAGTACGGAAAAAATCCGCAGGTTATTTAATTTGTTTTGGCATGTCCCATATTTACAATCTTCATTTTGACAGGTTTCAAATTTATGATTTATGACAGAAAATTTAAAAACGTAGTTTATAAAAAGTTAATTTTATCTAGCAATTATTTAAACGTGTGTTCACTATTATCATCCAGGTCGACTAAAAATTAACCGGTGCGAAAGACCAACATAATCAACCGAACGGAACGTATCCGTCAATAACTATAAAATGTTTAATAATAATAATAGTACCTTTTGTGACACTATCTTTTATATAATCGAGTAGTGTCCCGACGACGACAACGCACCTCTAAATGATTTATAACGTTAAAAATTGATGTGCCAAAAGCTGGGATCGAACCCGGGGCTCCTGGGAGAAAGCCTGAAACTTAACCAATTGCGTCATACCTATATAACGAATATCGCAGCACAAAACTTCCTATTTAAATGTTTTAATTTTAATTATAACTGCATAAAACTTACTATTTAAACAGTAAATATCTCTTTAAATATCTATTTTAATTATAACTAATTATCTCTCAGCTCTTTTTCTCAACCATATTTATTATTCTGCCCGTTACCGCGGGCCTAACGGCTAGTAATAATTTAAAAGGTAGCGAAAAGAAGCAGCATTTTAAAGTTGATGGCGTTGTTTACTTCACCATGGTTCGTAATTTTTCACAATTAAGACGGAGATACACAAGCCTGAAGCTTGAACAAAAACATTGCCAAAAGCGTGCTACTTGCAAGTGGATATGTTAAATGGCATGCTTGCAGCTGGCAAGCCAGCAGATAAAAACTTAATAAAAATCCCTGGTATGCCAGTTACTGGCAAATACCCTCTTTTGGCGTGCAAGCTACTTCCCCAATTTGACGGCATATGTATCTCCGCCTTTACTTTACTATTTCATCCTACACATTGTTATTTTGTTATTTACTTGATACTACTAAGAAACTAAAAACGATAAAAATAATAAATTTTGTAAACGTGAGTAGTACTCGTAATAGCTTCGCGGCAAACTTTTTAGGTTTCTGTACGAACTACGAAAAGAAACCTTGTATAAATGTCTGTCTGTTTGTCCGTAAAGAAACCTTGTATAAATGTCTGTCTGTTTGTCCGTTGTTTCAATTCATAAACTACAATAACTATAGGAATATGAAATTCAACACAAAGATGCATCTCAGCATTTGTGATAACTGCTCACTTTTTCCAGCTATCACACTTAATAATTATGACTAGAGAGGTCAAATAAGTAACACTGCAATATTGTGACCACAATTTTACCAAAATTGTGGTGACAAAACTGTAGGGTTATTTTTATTAACCTCTCTAGTCATAATTATGAAGTGGTACCACAAAATCTCAGTCAAAACAACCACTTATTTATCACACTTAATATTTACAAGATGGTGGCTAATATTATTATGGAGGCGACTAAAGAAAATGTTCAGTCACCATGGTATACATCAATTTAAAGTTCTCGAAGTGTAGAAAATGAAAATGTAACAGTTAAACTTTTACACTTAATAATTTTTATCTACGATTGATACGTAATATAAACATTACATCTCTTTTTAGATTCGTAGAAAGTGATTCTTTACACACATTAATTGCGCATGCGTGTCTCATTGTTTTGAACAATTCCTATTTTTTTCCACTCTAGTGACGTAAAGAAGAAGAATTCCTCTTTTTTTCCACTCTAGTGACGTAAAGAAGAAGAATTCCTCTTTTTTTCCACTCTAGTGACGTAAAGAAGAAGAATTATCAACTTAACACACGATTAGCGAGTTTGTTTACATTTAACATAACTAATTCGACTNAAAATGCATAAGTCTATTTCTGTTCCAAATTTTAAATAGATTAATTTTGTATATAACAAAGTTAGCGCCAAACCACATAGTTTTCGAGATATTAGCGAAAAACGATTAAACATACCTTTTTACCCCCCTTTCCTCCCCCCTCCCGGCCAAACCCGACGCTGCAAGTCGTGCAACTTTTTATCACTTACTACGAGGAGGGTATAGAACAATTTGGCGTGGGGTTAAAATTTTTTTTTTGGATGTTTGGGTTTGGACAATTTTTAAGCTAATTTTACTGTACTATAAATGAATTGATAGAGATGAAACCAAATCAATTATCACTGTTTCAAGTGATTAAATTTCATTCAATAGGATTTAATTAGTTATATTGAGCAATGCTTAGTACTTAGTACTTATTGTATTTAATTGAGATGCTTTATGTAGAGGAATTAGAGGATCTGTGGTTAGATATAAACCTGATAAAACAAGACAAGTAAGGGTAGTAAGCAAGGGACCAGGACTTAGTGGTAAGTTCTCTAAGTAGAGAAAGGTCATCCGCAAAGTCCTCAAATCTCCCTTTAGACCTGAACTTAATCCCTTTGTGATTAGAGATAACGTAGATAACAGTGAGTAGGTTGATGAATGTGAAATACAGTACTAACTTGCCTCCGACTTAGTCACATAGTGGTTTGAAACAGGCAGGTTTGCAATTTCAGAAACCCCAGGGGAAACACAGAACATTTCCTTAATGAGATTCGAGAGATGAATCATACTCAACTTCCATTCTACCGACTCGTTGTCACTGTTATGTATTTTACTAACATTACAATTTAGAACCAACCAGTCCATATATTATTTTTCGTCCGTCTGCCCGCAGAAAGGATTGAATAAACAAGTATGGCGCGCTCCATGAAAGTACGTGAGATGTGATAATCGCCGGTTTCTGTACGGTTAAATTAAAATGATTAAGTGTACAAATTTTATAGTTGCATATTTATTTTCATTTTATATCATGTCATGGTGATTAATAGTACATTACGCGTCGAGTGTGGAAAGTAGCATTTTGCATGCGAGTGTGGAGTTTACACCCGAGCGATAGCGAGGGTAGTAAAAACCACACTCGCATGCAAAATGCTACTTTCCACACTCGACGCGTAATGTACTATAACTTAATCGTACAGAAACCGGCGATTATCGCCTCACGTACTTGAAGCAAGCGCGCCTTACTTGTTTTAATTGAATTCTGCGGGCAGACGGACGAAAATATTTACTGGACTGGTTGGATCTAAATTGTAATGTTAGTAAAATACATAATAGTGACAACGAGTCGGTAGAATGCAAGTTGAGTATGATTCATCTCTCGAATCTCATTAAGGAAATGTTCTGTGATTCCCCCTGGGGTTTCTGAAATTGCAAACCTGTCTGCTTCATAACGCAGTGAGACTAAGTCGGAGGCAAGTTAGTACCCAACTGTATTTCACATTCATGAAACCTACTCACTGTTATCTACGTTATCTCTAATCACAAAGGGATTAAGTTCAGGTCTAAAGGGAGATTTGAGGACTTTGTGGATGACCTTTCTCTACTTAGAGAACTTACCACTAAGTTCTGGTCCCTTGTTTACTACCCTTGTCTTGTTGCATCAGGCTTATATCTAACCACAATCCTCTACTTCCTCTACATAGAGCATCTCAATTAATACAATAAGTACTAACTACTAATAATATTAATACTAATCAATATTACTAATTAAATCCTATTGAATGAAATTCAATCACTTGAAACAGTGATAATTGATTTGGTTTCTTTATCTTTAACGATTCATTTAGATTAGGTAATCATTTAATATAAACTGTTTTAATTTACTCTCTAATTGTACTTAGCATAAATAGCTAAGTTTTAGCCAAGGTCAAATCCATGGTCACCATTGAATAGCTAAACAAAAATCCTGAAACTTTTGTATAAAACTTTTTTGTTAAAAAAAAAATGGATTTCTAACGAGTTTTTCAGGGGTTTCCATACTTTTGTGCCAACCTGTATAAATAATCTCCATTCATGAGGTAAATGATCTATTTATATTTCAATCTCTCTTTCAAATCCTACACTGATTCTTTCTCTTACACATTTCTATCTGTCTTACCTGCTCAGAAAATGACCAATAGTGATTGAATCTCGGCTTGGTACACTAAAGCTGCTTAAGTGGAGAGATGTACTTTTTTTATTCTCTATTCCCATCCTTTTTTCTTATTAGGAAAGAACGAGAAAGTAAACATATTGTTAAAGGGTCTCTCCTTGAGTAACCTTAATTCTCCTCCTTCCAGTACCTACTTCCTAAAAAAAAAGTCTAAGCACTTCAGTACTAACAAGGTTATTTTTTTTTATTTAAAAAAAAGTAGGCTAATGTAGTTAAATCTTTTGTTCTTGGCCGCGGTAAAAAATACTTCACATTCAAGTATTAGGTACCTACATTATTGTAGGGACATACTATACTTTTACCTTTTATTTACATGGTAAGGCTTTATATGTCACATTGTTGTGTTAGTATGAACATTGAAAAAACATTTTAGGCGCGTTCAGAATCCCTAAGTAGATCGAGCGGTGATATTGTGTTGTGGTGTAGTGACATTGGTGGCGTTAATTTCTTGTGTTTCCGAACAGTTGAAGGAATCGATCAATCATCGCCTCACGGTGAGGCACGTAAGCACGAAAGGTGATAATCGCCGGTTTCTGTTGTCGGTTTTTTTGACACTTGAGTTAGTTTTGTTTACTAATAAACTTATTCATGCTAAGTACACCTAAAGAGTAAATTTAAACAGTTTTTATTAAATGATTACGTTATCTAATAGTACAGTAAAATTAGGCTAAAACCTAAACATCCAAAAAAAAAAGTTCTACCCAACGCCAAATTGTTCTATGCCCTCTTCGTAGTAAGTGATAAAAAGTTGCACGACTTGCAGCGTCGGGTTTGGCCGGGAAGGGGGAGGAAAGGGGGGTAAAAAGGTATTTTTAATCGTTTTTCGCAAATACCTCGAAAACTATGATGTTTAGCGCTAACTTTGTTATATACAAGATTAATCTACATAAAATTTTGAACAGAAATGGACTTATGCATTTTTGTGTTAAAGTTAACGATTACGGAGTTATGAAGCTGTAAAAATAGCACTATTTTTAATTTTTCTGGAAACGTTTTAGAAAGATTTTTTTTATTGCAGTTAGGGTGGTGAGCCTAAATTTGCAGCTTCGAAATTACTGTTCTAAAATTGGCAGTTTTAAATATTGCTCTTGTTTCGGGCCCAATATCGGCATAAAACCGCTCACCTACGAGAAAAGCCATAAGAAACGAAGTTTTAGTAAATTTATTTGGCTTTCAGGGAAGCACAAAATGACACCTGTAGACGAAATAGTTCTCCTGCAATCGTAAAAAAACCAAAAAAAAATTAGCCTAAACCACTTCCAAAAACAATTTTCGGGCATTTGATAGAAGAAAAATGTGTGGAATCAAGTTATAAGGTGGAAAAGTGTAATTAAGACCACGTATTTTCATTTAAAAGTTCAAAATAGAAAAATGTGATATGTTTACCCTTCATAACTCCGTAATCCTTAACTTTAGCACAAAAATGCATAAGTCTATTTCTGTTCCAAATTTTAAATAGATTAATTTTGTATATAACAAAGTTAGCGCCAAACCTCATAGTTTTCGAGATATTAGCGAAAAACGATTAAACATACCTTTTTACCCCCCTTTCCTCCCCCCTCCCGGCCAAACCCGACGCTNTAGAAGAGAAAAACAAAACTAAAACTGAAATAAGAGTAGTAAATAGAATAGAATGTAACAAATGCCCAAAAGCATAAAGGTCAAACTAAACAACTATTTCAAAATAAAATAAACCAAAATATACTTCTGATGTAAAAAAAATAAACAGATAAGACAGCACTTGCACTGTACTCAAAGAATTTAAATCACAGTATTAATTTTGAAGAAGCAGAAATAATTGGAAAATGAAATAAAATTCCAAAAATGTGGTCACTCAAGGTGGTTTCAAAACTCAAAACTTTCTCATGTAGATATTAGTACTGCATTAAGTCCCATAATATCTCATTTTAAAAGTATTCAACAGGTGGTTTTTCACTTACTTTTTAATGATTTATTATAACAAAGACCTCTAATAAGGTTTGAAGATGTCCAAATTAGGGATGAAATATCACCTTTTAATCAATTAAAAATGAGTAATTATTTACCCCGAAAGACAGGAAGAATTTAATAAATTATTGTAAAAAGGGGGACTACATAATATATTTAGTTTTTATGTATAAAATGTAAAATCTAATTTATTTTTAGTAATATCTCGGAAACAAGATTTTTCCCGGGATATCGACTCATATCGTTAGATTCGTATATAAATAGACAACATTTTAGATTTTGTTCTTTATAAACATCGTCAGAACCGGTTTCGAGTTTTTGGGTGGTAGCTCTCCCAAATTTGTATCTTTAATTAATTTCTTGATTTCAGTAATGTGATTATTCTGAACCAGTATACTAATAATCATCGAAATCGGCCAATAGTTTAGGTTCCACGAGTCTGCAAAGGCGATATTTATAAATATGTAAACACTTTTTTGAACTCAAAACGTGTCAATAACATGTCAAAACGGACTCAAATCCATAAAAATCCTAAAATCTAACTTTCACGCTTTTTTCTAAAACCAATAAAATATCCAACGTACGATATAAGACCAACGGTGGATTATGCCTACAGGGGGCAGCGTGTAAAAAAATGCAGTTTGGATGCAGATTTCATGAGAATCAAAGGTTAATCTTAGATTAACCTTTGATATATATANTGACACGCATGCGCAATTAATACAGGTGTGTAAAGAATCACAGAGATGTAATGTTTATATTACGTATCAATCGTAGATAAAAACCTTTTTTTAGTCACTCGCCATATTGGCCGCCATCTTGAAAATATTATGAGTACCATTTTAATAGTTGCATATTCTTTTTCCACAATTCAACATCTTTAAATTGATGTATATCATGTCAAAGTGATAAAAAACTTTTTTTGGTCACTCGCCATGTTGGCCTCTATCTTGAAAATATTAAGAGTGAAAACTCCAAAAAGTTATACTTGTCACAAATGCCGAAATGCACCTGCGTGCAGAAATTCGTGGCTTAGCTGTAGTAGAATGAATGGAAACATGCCAACAGACAGACAGACAGACAGACAGAGCCGTTATATATAAGATTTCTTTTGGTACTTCATACATATTATGTTGGGACCTATTATTTATCTTTGAATCAAGAACCCACAATTTTCCACAAAACAATGTACTAAACAAAACCTTCACAAATTGAAGAATATGTGGTACAGTAAAAACTTCCATCGAATTAAGTTATATTTTCTCAGAGCCTACTGATTTGCACTACTAGAGGTCGACCAAGAAGTCATGAACACGGTAGAAACTGAAAGCTTAGCTTCGTTTAAAGTCGGAACTTCCGAGTATTGCCGAAGTCAGTATAGTCGGGTGCTATTCTAGTTTGTATGGCATGCGTAGTTATGTCAAATCTCAGGAATAACAACAGGAAGGTTTCCAATTTGTTAGGTTTCCTGTTTTGTTTGTTTTTATACAGTACGAGTTATAGTCACAACTGTCCTAAAAGATCCACAAATCCACAGGATGATGCAAATACAATGTATGCAACAAATCAAACTCAGAAATAAAGAGGATTAATCAATAAATAATAATATAAAGTTATTATCGTATAGATAGTAGAAGTGATTTCTTATCAGGTACAGTGTTGCCTGTAGCAAAAAGTATAGAAGTTAAAAAAATAAAATTATTAATAACCAAAGAACAACACTGTGCTTTTTTACAGAGGTCTATTTTATTAAAAACTGACTCTACATGATGACATTAGCGCACTCCTCAGATTTCCATGACTTCTTGGTCGACCTCTAGTACTTCATATACCTTTCTCTCCCCAGTAGGCCAGTCAAATAGTACACTAAAAAACGATAAAATTGCAAACTAACGGATAGTTCTGATATTTTATATAATGTTACCAGTAGTCAATATCTAATTTTGCAGCTTTGAAAGACCTGTGCTAGCTGCGTATCACTCGAAAAACCACGAAATTTTCGCACTTTTCCCAGTTTTCTCACTATATCTCCTAAACTATAAGTTTTATCATGAAACATATTATACATAAGTTTTTAAAACAACATTTTCTACAACATCTCTTCTTATGACTTTACCAGTAGAATGATTTTTTCTTCCCATTTCAGGGTCAAAAGTTGACCAAATCTTATTTTAATTTTTTTATATAAATTTCTTACTTTTGGAGAGTTGTATTTTGGTAACTATTGAACCTACAGAAATGATTACGGCATTAACTTGTAGTAAATTTAACTTAAGTTAAAAAAAAAAACATTTTTCATGATACAACTCATAATTAAGGAGATATAGAGAGAAATCTGGGGAAAAAAAGTGCACAAATGTCATGGTTTATCGAGTGCTACTCAGCTAGCACAGGTCTATCGAAGCTGCAAAACTGGGTTAGACTACTGGTATTGCTCCTAACAACATATTAAAAAATCAGTACTTTGGTTAGTTAGGGATTTTAATATACAGGGTGGCACAAAAGTATGGAAACCCCTGAATAACTCGTCAGAAATTCTTTTTTTTTTTAAAAAAAAGTTAAATACAACAGTATCGGGATTTTTCCTTAGCTATTCAATGGTAACCTTGGATTTGACCTTAAACTTGCCCTTCAGGGTCATTTGAGGGTCAACTTTGTTATTTTCAATGGGAACCCCCATTTTTTATTGCAGATTTGAAATGAGCAGGACATTTTAAGTAAAATATGACCTTGTCCATGTCCTTGAGCATGCCCTTTAAGGTCATTACAAGGTAAAAATTGTTTTTCCAATGGGAAAGCCTAATTTGTATTGCGGATTGCAAAATAACCAATTTTTTCCCTTCAACAGTGCCCTTGACCATAGCCTACACAAAACCCTTGACCCCGACCTTCAAGGTCATTTTAACCCTTCCCCCTCCCTTTTTTTTATTAATTTATTTGTTTTAAATACTTATATTAATTTTTTTTTTCTTGAAGGTCGACCACATCCTTGAACATGACCAGAAATAAGACCATCAAGAAAAAAAAAATTAATAAAAGTACTTAAAACAAATAAATTAATAAAAAAGGGGGAGNAAAAAAAAAAAAAATAGATATAAACAAAAGAAGAATCGGACGCATTTATGGCTTAATTAAAACTCATAAAGATAATAACCCAATAAGACCAATAAAAATTACTCGGGGTCTTAGGTAATCAAAATCGTTTTTTTTTGTGATTATCTCATTAACGGCCACTTTTATAGAAAACATAAATGTTATCAAATTTGAAAAATAAAATTTTCGACAAAAAAAGATATAAAGGTTTTTGTAGGAGTAACCGTTTTAGAGTACATAGTACACAGTATGCACTTCTGACACCTCAACAACATGTATATATCTTATTGAGCAGGTGATAATTCACAACCCGATAGTTCTCTAAATATTATGGTACCTCATAATGTAAAGAGATATTGTTATTTTCTGTAGAAAAATAAAGAAACACATCTTAACAATAATAAATTTGAAAATGGGGATCCGTTATTTATATGTAACTAGACAGCAAAATGTAATTTTACAGACGAATTATTAGATTTGCCTCCACACTGTAGAAAAGGACAGGCTCTGAAAATTAACTTTCGAGGCAGGTAATTTACTAATTTAACTCGGAACGACAAGTTGCGGTACTACTTCAGGAATTGTTTATCTATTGATTCAGATATTCAACTTTTGTAAAATCTTCACAGCTCAAAATAACTTGCTGCATTATCTATTCTTCCGACAACATCTAGTGCTGCTTGGAAACATTTATATTGGATCTATTAGCAAGTTAAAAACGGCTCCTGGGCAACAAGCTTACTCTTGAAACTAGGGATGGATAAAGGGGTAACATTTTGGTGCCAATTCAAACCCTGCCTCCACCTGCTGCAGATATTCTGCTAAATGCCTTATACACTTTTGTAATTGCACCAAGGGCTAGCTTAATCAGCAGCTGTAGAAAGGTTGGTTTATATTTTTCACCAGATTGTGACAAGGTCGGTCTTGTTTAGTATATGACCGATATAAATTATGCCAATATTTGCGAATCCACCTTTAGATCCAGAGTGTTTCCTGGCTTAATCTATGAAAACACAGGAGACATCCGAACAAGAACAAGAAGACGATGAAGAGAAAAGCATAGAAATTGAAACATCATCTAGAGAAGAATAATTTATAATAATAATAATTTGATTTAATATATAAAATGTTAATGAGTATGATAACACGCAAATAAAAAAAAATGCTGTCATTTTTTATATCGTTACTACCACTATCTACTTTCGGTTACTTTTAAGTTTTAGATTTTGTTGTGTAACAGCTCTTTCCTTTCAAGAAACATGTATCAAAAGCCTTCTCTTTATTACAATTAAACTATAGTCAAAATATAACTCTCATTAATTCACCCGAGATAATAATAATAAATAGTACAGACAAATATTGTCAATTCAACTAGTTTTAAATTTTCTATAAAAATTTTAATAAACAAGCCGTTTTTATGTTGAATTAGAGGTGCCAAAGAATAATTCATATTTGAAATTCTATTTATACCTTTATTGTTACAACACTTCAAATCCTTGCTCCGTATTCTCTATTAGCAGAATAAAGAATCTGAGGAGATCAAAGAATATATATATACACAGGGTGTTTGGTCAAAGATGTAACAAACGAAGAGGGCAGATTCTACCCATCATTTGCAACAAAAAACACTATATACCACTTCAATAATTTCAATTCTCAATAATTTCGCCACAATATTTTTTTTTTTTGTTATTTTCCAAGGTACGTCCATTTTACTTTAAGAAATTGCTCCACCTAAAATATTAATGATAGAGCTGAAATAAAGGTACCGTTAGAAAGAGGAAACAATTTCAGTTTAAAAAATGTCTTAAAGGAGCAAAACATATCCATAAATGTCATTTTATTGATAATTTTATCAAAAAAATTAAAAAATTTTTTTTGTTTAAGCCTGTAATTTTGCCAAAACGACATGAGTTACAGTTTGCCAAATTTCAGTAAAACTTCTCCATTTATTCCCCCTCAATTTAAGTACCATAACACTATTAGTTGATACGCAATTTTTTTGAGCTATGATTGAGGTTTTGTAAAAAAACGACCGTAAAAACGCGTACAGACCACCTTACGTGTTACCTAGAGGAGATGTCTTAATTTTTATAATTACCCTAATAAGTGAGATGAATGA
>KZ655738.1:122531-138029 GCA_001010745.2 Gerris buenoi
GGGGGGGGGGGGAGGTCCGTGGTTCAAGTTTTTTTAAATTTTTCCAACAAGCTCCTCTTTTCGAATCAGTTCTGAACCAGTCCTGCTGAACTGGGTCTAAAGCCGATCTCGCATTGGCTGTCGGAACAAACCTAACATTTCTGGAAAGTATCTCATATTTTTTAATTAACTGATAGTTTCGAAATTGAAGGATTTGGAATTTAGTAACACGTCCTTTCCCCAAGCATCTTTACAATAAATGTCATTTTTAATTTAACACATAGTGTTTTTAATTTTGTTGAATGTCTTTTATAAACAAATATCGTTTAACATGCCGTCGTTCGATGATAACTTGAAAATAACGTAAAACTGAGTGATTCGGCAAAAAACTGCGCAATTAAACGAAGCAGGGCGCGAATTAACGAGCATGTTCTTGACTTGATGTCTTTATGAGACAGAGTATTATTAAATAATGCTTAAACTTTCTTCTAGGTCTCTTTATCTCTCATGGAACAATAAGGTAAAGATATCTTTATTTGGAGGATTAATTATTAATGCTCCTTCATTGAGTCCCGCATTTTCAGGCTAGATGTGAGATTTGTGGCCAGGAATCGGTGTGGCCGAGAGTTTAGTGTACTTTCCAAAAAACTCTCGCCTGAAACCAAGCTTATTATCGAAATACCTGGAGAGGTCTTGATTTCGAGAAAGGTAAGATATGTTTCACCCAGATTTTTAAATGGGTGTGAGAAGTCGCCGATTCCTTCCCTTCCAGTATTAAACAGGACGAAACTGGGTATGCTCAACAGACCCATCTACGTGGTCTATGTCTTCAGGTTTAGAACCCCCAGGCTCAATTAGGGACCAAACAAGCCCTGATCTACAACTGGGTAGACTAAGCATTTGCCCCCCCCCCCCTCAGACGAGTCCAAAAATTAGGCGAGCCTATAAGACCTTTTCTGCCCAGAGCGCAAGGTACCTTACATCGGCCTGGACCCAACTACCGGGTTTTAAGAGAGGAAGGAGGCGAGGTCTTTGGCCAGGTGACAGAGTATTATTTATAACCGCTAGAGGTCTTTCAGCAGAGTAAATTTGTATGCAGTAACAGCAACATTTAAGTTTATCCTATGTCAATTAACCTAAGAACCTCACTACCCCTGACACTCGACAGGCTCCAAAGAACAAAAAGGACAACTGTAAAGCTTTGATTAATCATGACATGACTATATCCCACAAAGTTATTATTGCACAGTTACTATATAATTTATCTGATATCTTACTTCTAAGTTAATTTTTATAATTCTTTCTATTGTTTAAATAATAAAATCTTTTTTTAAAAAAAAGATGAAAAATTCTCCTGGTGATGACATTTTTTTTTTTTTTTTTTTTTTTTNAAAAATATACATATATATTTTATAGGAGTCGATCTCTAGGCCACTGCCTCTTCAGATTTCTTGGAGGGTTACCGGGGATTTGCTGGGAAGATAGGAGTTGTACAAGAGGATTAGGATGATGAGATAAGGATTCATAGAATTTTTTTCTATGAACAAATGGAACAATGAGGTCTTCATGGAGAGTAAGGTTTGAAACATAGTAAGGAGCTCGGTAATTTTTCTAAGGATTTTTTACTTAGGATTTGGAGACGACAGGAATTGGAGGGCTTGGTGCTGCCCCACAATTCCAAACAGTAGGTCCAAGAGCTTACAAAATAATATATTAGGTCCGGCAATTTATTATGGTCTTATGGGAATGTGTATGTGTATTCACCAGGAGAAAGAATTTGATAATTGGTCGAAGATAGAGCGTTTAGAAGGAATGATTACACGAGGATTATGTGTGCGACACCCCCACTGGGGATGTATTGTAGTCTCCCCCAGCTATGAATTTAGGACCAAAGGATATAAATATGGATAGATAGTCTTGTTGTGTAACTGACTGACTAGGAGGGCAGTTGATAGCGGATATGGTATAATTAAAAGGAGATGCGTTTAGGGATATGGAGGTACACTGAACAGATGCTGAGCAAGTTGGTGGTAGGAGCAAGTGGGAAGAGGGAATTTCGTATATTAGAATCGCACTACCCCCGTGTGTAGTGTTATCTGGATGATCTGTTCTGTATGTTGTGTAATTGTTTACGCTAAAGTGTGAACGTGTAGTGAGACGTGTTTCTATGATGAGGGCAATGTCGATTCTTCTGTCGTGCAATAAGTATTGTTCCTGTCGGTGTTGAGCAGCACCATTAGTATTCCAAAGTAGGATGATTAAGGAGCTGTGAGTCCCAGGATTCATTGTGGTGAAGGAGTAACAGGAAGAATGGATTGGATGAATGTCGTGAAGGTAGTGAGTGCATTAAAGCAGAGGGTTTATAATGGTTTGAAGAAAGTTCTGGAGTGTTAAAGTTATTTCTGAAATGGGTGATGGTGGTGGAATATAGGTTGGAAGGCGAGGACGGAATGCCACACCTAAAATGGCAGCAGCATAAGATACGCCTGGTACAGATGTGCTTGGAGGTATTTCACGAACAGTGTTTGGCTGAGTAGTTGCCGGTAGAGCCTCCTTTGATGGTTCCTGGGAAACTAGGGTCGGAGTGACTCGATTAGTCGTTATAGATGACTGATTGTTGTTTGTTTTCCTTAGGCTCTCGTTCCAACGCTGATTTACAAATCTAAGCATCCAAAATATCAATTAGTTAACAGTATGTCCAACTTAATTTCAAAAGGAATAATACTGACAAGCAAAGAATATAAATAAAAAATAAAAAATGTTTTATTTCAAATGCATATTACAAAATAACGTATATCTTTTAAAACTCATAAAATCCCTCTGATACAAAATCATAAATACAAATAAGGAAATAGAGAAAACAAAAGTAATAAAAAATAAATTTCACAGTTTAGTATATATGTATGTATAATTAAAAAGTTTAACAGAAGCTACAAAAAGAGTTTTAAAGATTTTTGGCTAATGTCATAAGCTTTGGAATTAAACCAACAAATAAAATTAAAGAAACTTTTTTCATAAATTTAGAAGAGAAAAACAAAACTAAAACTGAAATAAGAGTAGTAAATAGAATAGAATGTAACAAATGCCCAAAAGCATAAAGGTCAAACTAAACAACTATTTCAAAATAAAATAAACCAAAATATACTTCTGATGTAAAAAAAATAAACAGATAAGACAGCACTTGCACTGTACTCAAAGAATTTAAATCACAGTATTAATTTTGAAGAAGCAGAAATAATTGGAAAATGAAATAAAATTCCAAAAATGTAATTTTAATTTAATAATATAATATAATTTTATTTGTAATTTTAATTTAAATCAAATTATAATTACTATTTACAAAGGGAGACAGACCGAGAAAAACANTTTATTTATATCAGAGAAAAAAAGATAAAAAGTAGTTAAATACAAAAAAAAAGTACCAAATACAAAAATGGGGAAAAGATAAAATTTTCTATCTCTTTTCTTTTCCATTTTGGTTCGCTAAAAATCTTTATTTATTCAAGAAAATTGGAAAGCAGAATGGGAAAAGGTGCGTACATTTCCCCCTCGGAGACATTCTAAAGCCATTACCTTTTATCGAAAGAACCCGTTTATAAAGTAGGCTATTTCGATCAAATCCTTGGGCTAAAACTTGTAGTATCGAATATGTAAATGAGGTAAGACTTTGTGAGACCACGATGATATTCAATACAATAAAATTAAATAAAAAATTTAGTTTCCTCTTTCTTTTACGTATTTTAAAGAATACATTGTCTAACGGTGATGATGCCATTGCCTTTTATTTTGAGATTATTCCCAAAGAGGCAAAAGTAACTATTTCAACTTTTTTAAGTGGTATCACAGATTGTCAGCGGTGACGCACAACATTAAATCAATATATAATTATGTTCATAGGGAAGTTTATAATAATGAAATTATTATATCTGTCACCTAAAAATAACACTAAACATTGCCTTTTATTTTGAAATGCGTTTCCTAAAGAGGCAAAAGTAACTATTTTAACGTTTATTCAAGAGGTCTCAATGATTATCAGCAGTGACGCAAAACATTAAATCAATATAATATGTTAGTCTATTGCAAAGTTTATAATGACGCAATAATTACCTGTGGTGCAACAGCGAGTGGAGGGCTTAGGCCTGCCAAAGAGTAGTAAAAATCTACATAGATATNAGCTCTTGCGTAAATGTCAGTACCAACAATGGTTTAAAATAGAAAAGAGGGGGTAAATCAATTGAATGCAAAACTTAAATTTAACATTTACAGTGACGGAGCTTGGCTTTCCGGCGCATGGCACGCGACAATAATGTCGTTTGGCAAGGGGATCGAACGACATGTTCCAACATCAGACATTACGTTGTTAAGATGTTGCATTGGCATTGCGCCGGGTCCTCCATCGTTTTGTCGCGTCCGACTCATCAGGGGCCCGACGATGCCCACCCAACTCTGGATCTATACCATATCCTGAAGATCAGACATAGGGCTTATGAAATAGAGCGTACTCCATACCGTTCGGCATTGCGCTATGTCCTGCAAAAGTTTCGTTGTGTCCGACTCATCCTCCATGTTTAGGAGATTTTTTGGTCTTCAAATAGATATATGTAATAACTTATCTAAATAGATATTTAAATTCATTTACTTAATTTTACTTTTTTTCTATACATAAATTTAAGCCCCATGCCACGGGCTTAACGGCTTGTGTACATTATAAAACCATAAATATATTCATATAAGAATTTATCTGCTGGTTTGTAATATAAAAGTAATTTAATAATTGTTTTATATAAATATTCATGTATGTATTATATGTTTTAAGGGCACAGACTATTATAATTTTAAACTATAGCTAAAAAAAAACAAAAAAAACTGCATTTTTTACTTTATCATACAATAATATAAAAAGAAAGTATAAATGTATAAAATGTATTTATAATGGTAAAAAAGAAAGTGAAAAAAATAAAAATATATTTTAAATTCTTTTTCCTCCATTTTTAAGTAGAGCATTAAATTTTATTTAAAGAATAAACTTCTTCCAATTTTTTATCTGTCAAGGGAGTCGAATGCACCGCAAGGGAATTGTATAAGATAAACTTTTTTCCACGCCTTGGCCTAATTGTGTTACTATTTCGGTTTTAGTTCTCTCTTTTAGCTCTATTTAATGAAAAATATGTTTTATTTAAAAACATATTTGCAAGCTCAATTAAATTTTGTGTTATTTAAAAATATTCAAAATATGGGATCTGAAATTTTAATCAATTTACTAACCGTTCTCAGCCTGCGTCCTTTCTGTGACCAGGTATGTATAATATGCCAGGTTCTTGTATTGTCCTGGTTCTTTTATTATTTTAATAGTTTAAAATTTGAAACCAATGTTGCAGATCTTTTAAAATCAGTTACCTCTGGCGCAATCAGCTTTTCGATACGACTTATCGTTTAGTCACAATAAGCCTCCAAAAAACTTTAAAGTGCCTCCGCCATCATTAATTTTTTAAGGGGGGTAAACAATTTTTTTGTAACTTTTCGGATTTTTCCAGTCGTTTTGGGCCAATTGCCGACCAAACGCAAAAACCGCAAGTCTCTAGGTGGTCTAGAAGTACCTAAACATTTTGATTAGCGAGTCTGCGGGGTTTGGTTACGGTTGATCAACGTATTTTTTTTAGGTTATTTTTTATTTTATCCTTTTGTTTTTATATAATTGTTAATAACTTTGGTTCTACTCAATATTTTTCGATGAAACCAAGCCTACAAATTGCGCAACATGTTTGCGCTCACCTCTGAAAAAAATTTAAATTAGTCGATTTCATTTAGCCAGTTTTGCGCCTATAAAGTCTGACTGGGGCGACAGGCACACATACATACACGAAACAAGTTAAGGTCGGATTCGGTTTTTGGAATGTATAAAATAAAAAAGTATCCAACAAATTTTCAATTCTGAATAATGTACAGATGTGTTAGTGTCATTTTTGACACTTTATTTTCATGATAACTTATTAATAATATAATTAATACCAAATATTTAATTTTAATTCAAATGAAATTTATTTACTTTTTTTTTCAGGTAAATACCGATAAGAACTGTGTTTTGGAATTAAGGTATCTATAATTTTTGTTTCTTTCATTATGTATTGAGTGGTAATAGTACATTACGCGTCGAGAGTGGAAAGTAGCATTTTGCATGCGAGTGTGGAGTTTGCACCCGAAATAGCGAGGGTAGTAAAACTACACGAGCAATGCAAAATGCCGTTTTCGCACGAGTTGCGTACCGTACTTTATCTACGATTGTTAGATTTTAATAATAAATGCAGAAAAAAATAATAAACTTCCTGTATGTAAGCTCGTATTTCTCTTTTGATAAAGATGACATCAATTCATTAGTTGTATTTTGTGCCGAATTAATTCTTTCGGAAGGCTTATTATTCTCCTCATATTCGTCATAATCACTTAAATCACTCATTGATTTTCACAAAAAACTCAATACAAACAGTTACTTTTATTAAACAAACATCAAATTAGTTATGTTAAATGTAAACAAACTCGCTAATCGTGCGTAAAGTTGAAGAATTCTTCTTCTTTAGCGCGCTAGAGGGGTTAAGAAGAGGAATTCTTCAAAACTATGAGACACGCATGCGCAATTAATACAGGTGCGTAATCACTTTTTACGAATAGAGATACAATTTTTATATTACGTATCAATCATAGATAAACATAATTGATCGATGGATCGTTCAATATCTGTAGGGTTATTAGTTACAACAAACAAACGGCAGGGTCCTTTGTGATCACAGCTGAAATGAAATTCATTCAAAACTATTAATTCAAAATAATTTGAAGAAAATTTTATTAATATGCATATAATTGATTAATTTATAACGACCTTCCCTTTAAGGTTATTTACTTTACCTTCACCTTTATTGCTTCTCTTTGAATAGAAAACCTTTGAAGTAAACTATGTCTTAAGTTACGAAGTAAATTGATTTTAAAGTAGTTAAATTTTTAATTAATGGAAGAACCTAGTCTAAATCATAGAGTTAGTGAATAAGAGTTCTATAGGTGCAATACGAAGCTTTTATCCTATTAATCTCTACCACGAGTTAATATTCAACAGCGTACTCTAGTTCCTCAGCGAGTAATTGAAGTTGTACTTTATCATGTTAAACTGTATTTTAATTTAAAAAAAGGTAAATTAAGTAAACTAATCGCTAGTATTAAAAGACGATAGAATAATAGACTAAGAACTAATGGTAGAATTAGAAATAATTTGATATTATTTTATCATTCAATTTACAAAAAGGAATTTTTTTCGTATCTGCTTTCAATTGTTGTATTTTAAAATACTCTTCATAAATATAACATGTAGGTTAATGCTCTTAATTTACGAGAAAATTATTGATACTAAAACATGATAATCTTTTTCAATAGGGTTTTTGTTTTTTCCCCCAGTAAACATATAATATTTAGACAATTACTTTTAGTGCGTTTTGACGTTTAAAACAAACTTGTCCCTATTTTACAGTTTGATATTGAAATAAGCGCATAAGTAATCAGGTGGTTAGTGGCATCAAGTCGCATTCATCAACTCCCCCCCCCCCCCCAATGAAATGAAAATCCCTTATTATAAATATGTTTTAATGAAATAAACGTCCATTCTGCTAGTCTTTATCTATTATAAGAGACTTGTTAGACATTAGTTCAGCGATTGCTGAATATTGTTCAGGAGATAGGTAACCATTGTTTGACTAGAGGAGTTACCAGTATCACCTGACCAATTTTGGATCTCGTAGAAAAAAGAAAACCAAAATCTGATTTGGGTCGGAATGGGTCTTGTTTATTAGAATGTCGTCATTATTTTGAATCTCAGTTTCCAGAGGTTTTTGTTTTTTCCTTGTTTTTTTTTTCCTCAGAGAAAACTCTTGCTTCCCTCCGAAATTCTTTTAAGGAAGCATCATTATTCCACAATTTCCCAGCCGAGGAAAAAACTTTACTCGTCGAGGCGGGGGGCTTGTTTTTTAAAATTACTTGACTCCTTGGGGCTCTTCGTCGGCCAGATTATTTTCCTTATAATTCTCCACCCCTCAAGTTTGTTTAGTAATTCCCACTTTACTTAGGCGTTAATTCACTTTTGAATCATTGGACGATGAAAATTCCTTCCCATTTCCTTCTCTACCCCTTCTCTCTTCTTTCTGGACGTCGGGAAAACTCCAGTTTCCACCCAAAGTTGATTAAAATCGTTTGTTCTTTCTTACCAATAGTTATATCTTTGATCGAAAATTCAAAGTATTCTTATACAAAAAAGAGGTTAAAATAAATATTTATGTTCTTAAATCCCTCCTCTTCCTCTTTTGTGCTATAATGAAATGAAAAATAGTTTCTTCTCTCGTTGTTGAAGCNATTAAATTAAAATTCTAATTACTTCTACACTTGAAACAAATATAAAATTTTATGTTTGATTTGTCGAAACAATGTGGCGCGTTTTCGTTTTAAAATGTTTACACTGAGAATGAAACGAATTGAGTTTTTATTTAATGTAATTTGATTTAGTTTATTTATATTTAGTCTGACAAATAATAGCTAAATAGTCAATATTAATCAATTTCCCCTTGTTTACTTAGGCATAATTATAAGGTTTTTGCGTCTATAGTAAATAGGCCGGCATTTGACTTATTTTACTGTGATTTATGTTATATATGTATACACAGGGTGATTCCAAAAGTTCGGAAAAGTTCATTCAAATTCATTAAACTATTCTTCTTGGAAAAATTGGTCTGAGACATCTCAGACAAAACTTTCTGATACACGAGTTCATAATTACTTGGCCTAATGTTTTCCATTTACTATAGTTTTCGTGTGTACATTTAATTATTAATGAACATTTTATCAAAATTTACTATAAAAATAACTTCTCCCGGGCGGGGAATCGGGCCCGGGTTCTCTCTGTCCACGTTTTAAGCTATTTCCTAATGAAATATATTTTTCCCGGGAAAACGGCTTATATTGTTAGATTCGTATTTAAATGGACTATATTTGAGAATGTTTTTAATCAAAATCGTCAGAACCGTTTTCGAGAAATATTTTTTTAATGCTTTTTCAGATTTTTTGGAGGGGTAGTGCCCCCAAATTTGAATCCTATTTTTTTTTTTTTTTTTTTTTTTTTTTATTTCGCCTCGGGATATGATTTTTCTAAACATGTATGCCAAATTTCGTCAAAATAGGCCCAGTAGTTGAGGCTCCAGGCGTCTGCACAGACAGCAGACATTTTTTTAAAACCACTTTTTTGGGCTTAGGGGACCTCAAAACGTGTCAATCCATCAAAATAACCAAATCGAATTTTCGCGCCATCGCAATACTTTCTCTTTATATGAGAAAGTGAAAAATAGAGAGGAGTACACACAACGCCATATACTTGCTCCTGTTTTTGATCGATGGAATCTTAAAAACTTGTCGTTATATCCGATTAATTAATCCAACGATAACTACATTTAAATTTTAATAGATAATAGAGCCTTAAATATTCGTCGCTAAAAACATTTAGAAGTTAAAGCATTCGTCGTTATAAACGATATCTTTTATAATATAAACACAACTCGATTATATTATAATCGAGTTAAATTTAAGTTAGCAACCGTTAAAGTATAATTGTATGAGATATTTAGTGAGACACGGTTTTAAAGAAAATATGTTTTTACCAACTAGTGTCGTAAAATATATAAAACAGGTTTGTTTATAATATTAATAAGATAAAAAAATTGTAAATTCAANTACTTTACGTCCTCCTCATTAATGGAGTACGAGATAAGAGAAAAGACCCAAGTTCATTGCGTATGATGTAAACAAATGAGACGTTAATACCTAAATAATTAAAAGCTATTACACCATTACGTATTCTACATTATGCGCTTGCACTTCGTGTCCTGTAATTTGGTCCTTAAAAACCTGAAGTGGTCTAAATAAAAATTTTATCCCGTCTTGAAGTCGAATCCGGGTTATAACAAGGGAACTAAATTAACCGTGTTTCAAGATGCTAAAACTTTATGCCGGGTTATCGGTCCCAGAAGAGAAATAAGGGGGTCTTCTTCACGTTTATATTGGTGAGGGGTGACACCACGACGTACGTCACTGCTCCGAATGTCGAATCCTTCCTTTTTTTGTACGTTGTGGAACTAGAGAGGTTGGAAGGGTGCGAAACGTTTTATGTCCAGTTGTAAAAAGGTTGAGACATTAAACTGGTTGCGATACAGACTAAAGGGTGGGGTAGCGGCAGGAAATTGTAATAAATTACTGTAATCACTAATAGAGGAGGCAGTGATAAGTGATATAAATGGTGGTGAGATAGGAGCACTAAAGGAAATACTTTCATTTAGCTCTCTAAAAGGGAGCGGCTCTACATTAGAACTAAAAGTCCCCGGCATTAAGGTATCCCTAATAAAGGCAAATCTACTAATGAAGTCACAAATGGCTTGCTGCTCCGACTTGGGCCCTCGAGAAAATCCTACCACCCTCGCCGTCTCTCTTCCAAACATCCTACTCGCGCTTACACCATTATCTTACCTACAAGTTATTTACTATTAATTCACTAAATAAACAACTCTAATATATGCTAGTATAATGTGTGTGTGTGTGTGTGTGCATTTATATATATATTTTCGGGGCATTTCAAACAGCCGTAAATTTTTACCGGGAAATAATTGGGGGAAAAAATACCGTATTTTTTTATGTTTGAGGGAGACCAACATAAAAGGGTAAGTGCCACGTGCCGCAGAGGACCTCGAGTGGTTTTCGAGTTGTGCGGAATACATTTTTATTCGTATTTTTGATTTTTTCAAAAATATCGGAGCCGGAAAACCGCAAACACTGGTTTTTTTTTGTCACACATATATTTTTTTTTTAGATGACTACTCTGGATGTAAGATAACACCACTCTGTGTGAGATAAAATCCCCCCCCCCCCATTTGACCTCGTCCCGAGAAATGTGAAAAAAAAATGTTCGTAATATATTTCTGCACGTAATTTTTAGCGTATATTTGTCACAATTAAAGTTGTATTCCCTCCTAGGGTTTTTACTTCCATTTCTAAAATTTCTAATTGTTTACCATTATAAATTTGAAAGAACATCAAATTAGAATACGTTCTTTTGTATTTGTATTTTTTACTGGTCTTATATTACTTTGCTTTGTAAGTTTCATTACACATTTCCATTACTCCAATTTGAACCACTTCCAGTCATTCAATCTTCCCCAAATTTTGCACATAGAAACAACTAAGGTAAAGAATACAGAAACCCCCCAAAAAACTTGGACTTACATTACTTAGCTTTGTAAATTTCATCGCACACCTATTACCCCAATTTTGAACCACTTCCCGCCTTTCAACCTTGACCAAATTTTGCACATAGAAACAATTTAGGTGAAGAATACAGAAAAAAAGTATTTAAAAATGGTATTTTTATATTAATTTATTATGCTGGACTTTTACAATAAGGGAATATATTTTTAACTTATTATATTAGTATGAATGATGATAACCGGTTTACGGTCATTTCATTTTGTTTACGGAGGTAACCGCCGCGACTGGCCGGTTCAAACGCACGAAAATATAGGACTCTCCACGGTAAGTTCATATCCCACTCTATACTGGGCTGATTTTTTAATAGAACTATATAATTTGTAAGTTAAAATTTTAGTTACACTTTCGTAGTCTAATTTTCTTGTCCTACTTTGCCAAATACATGTTAATTTTTAATAATCCAATCTCGCTGTTTTCATTAGACTGGGGAACACCGTAGAGAGAATTTTTACGTCTATAAACGAATCTTTGAAACAAAGGTGTTTTGCAATGTCAGAATGTGCGTATACATGAAAACTGAATTTATTCACAAGATCTGAATGGCGTCGTGTAATCTTACGGACAATCGTTTGCTATTAAAACTACGGGATACAAGTGGATGAAAGGATCGGTACGGATAACTTCGGTCCTTCGTATAATACAGAGTAATAAATTATTGAAACATTAATAAAGTCGTTGCGAGTCCGCGAGTCAAAAGCCAAAGTTAAACATTTGCAGAGTAGATTAGTTGTTAGCATCCAGACAGTGGCTCTCCCCTTCAACTTCTAGCCCGAGCTAAACCCTTCAACCCACATTTGACTCGAAAGATCAAGAAAATGTAAAAGTTTGAGTTCCGAATAGAATGAACTTCCCAGTTTTATTTAGTTAACACACTATGTAAATCAGCTGAGAAACTTATCTCCAATCGTACTCAATACCTGAGAGCTTCTCAACTGAAAAACATTACTACACCGAGTACCGTTCCATCGGTTTTACGCTTTAAAGGATAGCGGTTGTCATATCCAATTATATATAACTAATTGAGAATCTTTTGTTTTACAAAAATTTAATTTTAAGTTGTAAAATGGTAAAATTTACTTGGTAAAAGATTAGTCAGCAGTAATTAGGAACTGATTATTGATTGGAAGTAGTGTGGAGGGGCTTGACTTAAAAGCCCTGAAGGGAGGAAAACTTTACCAACTATCTAGTGGTACAAATGGTTGAAAGGAAATTTGTAATATCTTTTATGGTTTATACACGGATATTACAATGCTAAATTGGAACAAAATGTGTATTTACTGAACTGTGTGGGGAACAATTGTATCTTCATGCAATTATGAGGCCAGCAACTTACTTCTAATGTGTGGAGGCGGAGAAATTTCATTTACTTAAGACTTACATGATAAATCTAAGTCGCAGAATTTCGTTTGAGCTACTAGAGACTTATGACCTTACCCATAGATGGTACTTTTCATGTCAGCTAGAGTAGAAAATACTATTTAACTTATTTAATTCTAACAATTATACGGTTACCACGAGCTCATCATGGAATTTAACTCTATTGGAGGTATCAACGGTAAAACTTTTAATTTCTCTTTATCTTCCTGAATCTACATCAGAATCGTTATTTTCCAAAAAAATAAATAAATAAATAAATACTTTTTTTTGCGTGTGAAGACTTTGGTTTGGTTATTTAACTATAATACCCCTATAATGATTACCACTGGAGAAAAATACAGATGAGTATATTCCAAAAAAGTTTGAGTTTTGGGGTTTGAAATGGATCATTGGAAAAATTAATCCTGACGTATTAAATTATTAATTTGATATGAGAGAGTTAGTGAGGTACGGTCTAAAGAAAAAAACTTATTTACCAACTAGTTTCGTAAAATATATTTACATCATCAGGGTAACATATATGAACACAATACAAGACTTTAGTGTACGTTCTATGGTAAAGTTTGGAATGTGAATGAGTAAGGTTGAAGGAAACAGAGTTTAAGGACTGGATTAGTTAGAGGAACAGAGAGGTGGGGAACAAAATGGAGATGAGAGGATTAACAGTAAGTAATCAGGTAAAGGTTGCAAATAAAGAAAAGGGTAAAAGGTGGTGGGTTGCCTTAACTTAAAGATATTACAACAAACACTTAAAAACTAAAGTAACAAAAATATATATTGCACGGTAGGTAAACTATAAATAAGACTCTATTAACAATTAAAGGCAAGACTAGAACGGAGAAGAATATACAAATTAAAAATTAGAAATAATGTTATGATAACAGATACTAAGGTTATTGGTGTCAGTTCTAAAATTAACGGTGTTATNGTTTTTAAGTGTTTGTTGTAATATCTTTAAGTTAAGGCAACCCACCACCTTTTACCCTTTTCTTTATTTGCAACCTTTACCTGATTACTTACTGTTAATCCTCTCATCTCCATTTTGTTCCCCACCTCTCTGTTCCTCTAACTAATCCAGTCCTTAAACTCTGTTTCCTTCAACCTTACTCATTCACATTCCAAACTTTACCATAGAACGTACACTAAAGTCTTGTATTGTGTTCATATATGTTACCCTGATGATGTAAATATATTTTACGAAACTAGTTGGTAAATAAGTTTTTTCTTTAGACCGTACCTCACTAACTCTCTCATATCTATACTTCAACGGTTGCTAACTTCAATTTAATTATTAATTTGAGTGATAAATATAAAGTTCGTACTTAGTATGAAGTTGCTTATAGATTTTAACTTTTTATATCTTGATCACTTTTGAGAATAATTCAGGTTTGAATATCGGCATTTAACAAATCTCTTAATAATACTTTGACTTTTCCGGAAGAGATATTTATGTAAAAGAATGTTGTGTATCATTAATAATGGAAATAAAAGGTTCATCATTTTTTCTACTTAATTCTTCAAACGGCCGGTTGCTATCACAAAGGCATTATTGAAGTGGAAACGGATTCAGACAAAAAAAAAAAAAAAAAAAAAACATATGTGGGTGTTCTGAAAAGCATATCTTCTGAACCACGCCTCGATAATTCTGTGTGAAATAAGTGTAATTAAAAGTTATTGGAAAAAATAAATAAATAAATAATAGGTATAGGCTTGAGATGACTTAATATCAGACGCGGTTAGGAGGTCCGGTAGAAGGTCGTATATGGGCGACGCACGCGTACAAATTCTATCGATATAGCAATTCACGGGCCACTGAACACAACCTTATTTAACATAAGCGTAAAATACACTCGGCAATGGATACAGTCCATGTGGGTTTATGAATACGCTTTTTCCCTGAATTTGCAAATTTTGATAAAGGGTTCTATACAGCAAGTTGGGATTTGAGGTTGGAAAAAAAAAGTATCTGGAATTAAAATTAGACATAAATATATTTTATTCATTTTATAAGTAGGTGTGTTGAGCTACTCTCTAACGTATGTTAGAAATGGCATTAGTCTGTTTTAAAACACCATCTTACTAATACAAAATAAAGTATAATTTTAAATTATGAAGTTCTGAATTACAAGTGGATGAAAATACGACCTTTTTAGCTTGGTTCAGCTTGACATTATCTGGGGAGAAATGTGACATAAACAAAACCTCAATAAGTTTCCTCGGGCATAAAATTTCGCATGATGGGATTTCTCCGGATTCATCGAAAGTTGAAGCAACCTTAAAATTTCCAGAGCCAGGTAATGCGACAGAACTGCGAAGGTTTTTAGGAATGTACAACTACATGACCAAATTTTTAAGAACTAGAGGTGAGGATCTAGAACAGTTAAGAGAACTTCTTAGGAAAGAAATTCATGTTACTTGGACTAAAAAATTAGTTATTGAAAAAGAGTTTATGTGACCCTCCAATTTTGGCTTATTTTGACCCTAAATTAAACACAATAATTAGTGTGGGTGCACATCATATGGCTTAGGAGCAATATTGGAGCAAGAGCAAAATAATTAACAGCCGTCTATGTCTATATTTCAGACGATAATTTTTTATGATGACTCCAACAAATTTATAATCCTGTCTTTTTTTCTCTTTTATTGATTAACACAACTAAATAATTTTACGTGTTATAAGTGTTAATGATGCACGTTTTGTTGACAGTGTGTTACATGAGAAAGGTAACAATCCAGTGACCATTCCTTTCGGAATAGGTTAATTACAATAGGTTAATTGTACTTATAAAAAAAAAAAAATAA
>KZ655738.1:145804-161294 GCA_001010745.2 Gerris buenoi
TCTCATCTAGATCATGAATATAGTTGATAAAATTAAGAGTTTGTTTCAAAACTTTAACCGCTACGTGATCTAGGTGAAACTCTCGCCTAATAATGTAGTGTGGAGTGTTAGACTGTAAAGAAAAGAAGTTTTAAAAAAAATAACTTTGAGCACTCTCTAACTGTTCTAAATATCTTAGCGACCAAACTGGGGCTGCATACAGTAATGTACTTACTACACTAGCGTTATAAACCTGACAGACTGTCTGAAAAGATCTATTGGAAGCTTTTGCCAAAGTCTCTCTTACCACCCCTGAAGCAACCCTAGTTCTACTCAACGCCTGTTTCGCTGCCTCTTCAAACACCCCTCTCCTGCTGAACCAAACTCCTAGATAATTAAAGTAACTAACTTCTTCTAGTACTTCTCCATTAAAGTAACACTTAGGACGGTTAGTGGAAAGGCTACCTCTGGAAAATATCATTACTTTGGTCTTCTTTGTGTTTACTGTTAGTCCATTAATTTCACAGTATTCATTCAGAATTTTGAGAGCTTGGTTTAACTTGGTTATCGAGTCCGTAAGTAAAGTCAAGTTGTAAATACTTGTATTGTTATACTTTAGTATGTAGAATACTTGAACTGTAATTTGTTTTATTAGTTCCCTTGTTTTAAATTTTGATTTTTATTGTAAATTATTAGAGTTTTAAGAGTGGGAGGATTGTTAATTCTTTCAAAAAGATGGAAGAGTTATAATAATGTTTGGATAATACTAATAAATATGGGATTATTATTGGCAATAATTTTGTTTATTCTAAATAAAACCATTCACTCCAAATGGAGTAATCAATGGATTATTATTATCATGTTAGTCACCGTCCAAATACCAAGGTATCAGTATCATTATAACATTAATAAGGTTCTATATTACATATAAATATTGAAAAAAGGGTACTATCACTGAAGATATTAATAAGGTATGTTGTTGTGATATTCAATACAAAAAAGTAATGAAAAAACTTATTTTCCCCCAATTATTAAAAACATTGAATCATACATATTTTAAGCATTGAATCCACAATCCACATATCGACATTTCAATGCTTTTCCGTGAAATAAAAAAAAAACAGTATAGATTTGTGTTATTGATATAGTAGATGGATCTTAAGGTATGCGAAATTATGAAAGATTAATTCATTTTTATTACCATTTGGTCCGCTAGGGTGTCTGATATAATTTTATATAAAATTTACAACTTCTATAGGCGAAATATAGCATATACAGCACAATTTCATTACATTGGCCATTCATTTTCTACTACCTATTTATAAAATAATTAAGTTGGCAATCCTTACTTTTTCGCCCTACTTTTACTTCTTCTCCCTACTTTTTGAGTTCAAAGAAGAAAATACCTACTTTAGTCCCTCTAAACTAATCTAAAATTATAACTTTTTCTCCCTACTGGAGATAGAATAATTTTCCTGCTTAATATTTACATGATATCTTTCTTTATTACATAATTATCATTATCCTATTCATATCGGCCATTGGGCTTTTTGTTTGTCGCTGAAATGTGAATATTTCAAGTGGGTTGTGCCGTTAGCATATAACTCCAGCAGAGGTTCTAAGCTAAAGGTATACTAAGCCCCGGCAATACATCCAACTATAGCAGCTTTTAACAGCACAGTCCAAGTCAGGGCACGTTCACTCCGTCTATCCTATTATCTCTACATCTTAGTCTGCCCCGTAGTTATTTTCTATTTTGTTTCAAACTCCTCTGTTTTTCTCTCAAGCCTTTATATAAAAGACTATGAGAGAGAACGCTGCAGCTATTACATATATATTTTCTTCGTATTTTTCTCTTTTTCCTTACTACGCTTTACACTTTATTTAAGTGCTCGTGGCGTAAACTGATTAACCATGTTTAGATTGAAACGTATTAAACCTTTGTAAAATAGTTAAATCAGTTTTAAGAATAACTCGTAAGGTTATATAGTTTATTAAAATGTATAAAGATAACTATTATGATTATGAGGGTAAAGTAATCGAAACAAGTAAATTTTATTTATGATCGGAAGATAATAAGTAAATAATACATTTTTTGTTCCAATCCAATCTTACAAAGCATATTTTTCATTACTAACACGATTTTATTTACAATGGGATTATGTTAATATATATTTTAAATTAGTTACACTTTATTATCTATTGAAGTAAAGTGTCCTGCATGAGAGAAAGAATGCAATTCTTGTCCTTTAGCATCCTGATTCAATTACAGAGCCTGATTCGTCAATAGTAGTAATCAGATAAGTAGATATTGTTTTTTGGTGAATACAAAAAAATAAATAAACTCTTCTAAAGGAAAGGTCTACCCGAGTTAGATGTAACAGAAAGCCTTAAATGTCGAATAATTTGGACTAACCGACATCTAATAGGACTGAGTTTTCAAGAGTTGTGGTAATAATCAGTGGATTGGTCCAGAGTTTTATTCTAGTGGTGCTTGTGGTGTAAGTTACAAATGGAAGCGATACATTACGACACGTTTAGTTGTGTCGGGGTAACCTGTCGGAAGCTTCGGACCGAAGGGATTAGGTATCGATATATAATATAACCCTTTGTGAGGTCTCTGCCTAAGTCTCTTCAAATCGTTCAGTCCAGTTAACTGATAAAGCGAGTCCTTGTAAGGGGTAACATTTAGAAACCTAATATATGGTTAGATTATTAGTTGGCCGAGGGGCCGGGCTCCGCCGACACAACCCCTTCCAACCTTTGTTAAAGGAACCGAAGCGGATTAAGGGACTCGAAAAGATTTACCGCAAGCTTTAGTTCCAGCAGACGGAATCTCGGAGCATTATACTCCTTAATACCTTCTGTCTAAACCCAGCTCTATTGGAACTCGACTAGCTCCACACACACGATGTGACTCTTCAACAAACTTTCAATAACAGACTCGTAAACAATAAACCTTCGATAGGAAAAATAATATTACCCTTGGGCTTTAAACTTGGGATTTAGCAGAACCATTTTTCTACGACTTTTTTTAATAAATTTTGTTTAGTGAAATTTCTACATTAGGAATTAGACTTGTCGGAGTTAAAATAAATTTACCATGCCATTTGTTGTTGCTTTTATTTGCATTTTCGTCCATTATTAAATGATTGCTCCAATTTAACAATATAACCTCTCCCCATCTGTGGATAGCTTTCAACTATCTCTTTTGCTACTCCCTGGTTCAGTAGCCATGATTAAGTATTGGAACATGCAACTGTCATGTAATGATCTGACGTCAAGATTTTTTTTAATTGTGACCAAAAGCCTAAACAAACTTTCAACTTTCCTGAGAATGTCCCAAGTTGAATTTTTTGTTTATTGAAATTTATTTTTTCTTCAAATCCTTATTATTGGTGTTAGGAATTTGCTTGGAAGCATCATAACGTATTTACATATCCTGTAATTTTTGTCTAACAAATAATTTTTTCGTTCGTATTAATTTACTTCTGTAGTTTCTTTGACTGACCTTTACACACCTCCCTTATTTTTTTTTTTTTTATCCATGATTACTTACTTATACCTATTAAAATAGTAGCATAAGCAAAGTTAGGTCTATAATGTGTATTTATTTTCTACTTATTACTTTTTTGATTATATTTAAATTTTGCTATTGCATTGTGAGAAATGTTAGCTACGTAGACTCCTTGGAATGAATTATGCTTCCAAAGATTATGCGACAAAATGTTCTTCATTGTTAAGAAAATTAAAAAAGATAATGGTATGTTTAGGTCGGGCAGGAGTTTTTCTTCATAATGTAACTTTTATATTTTATTCCTCTATTTTTTAGTACAAAAAAAGGGATAAGCAATTTTTTCCATGGCCAAGATAAGGTCTTTTAGAAGGAAAGCTTTCCTATCATTAATAATTTAAAAAAGGAGGCTTGGGTAGGTAATCCTTTAAGTGCAATGACTTCCTGCCTTTCTTTTAGGCTCCCGTATATTTTTAAAGGTTTTTATGATACATAAAGAGCTGTCTAGATAACATTTTTTCTAGTCCCGTGGTTCATAAACACTTTTTTTTTATCCCTCCGAGGGTGTGTGTGTGCTTTTTTTCACCTCGAATTTTTCTCTCTTAGACAAAGGGGTTGAATCGGCGGATTTCCAAGTCCTGACCGAATTCCTTTAAGGTCCCCTAGTGAGGCTCGCTAGAAGAATTTTCATCTGTTTTCTCAGGCTGCCGACCTACCTGTGTAGATCTGCGGGCTTACATCTGCCCGAGGCGCTTCCTTTTCGTCTATATTATATTGCTTGTTTTCCGATATACGAGACTGGGCTCCTAACACCACCGCCTTTTATAACCTGCTGAGCTTCTTAGAGCTTGTTCCTTCTCTTTTAAAAGAACTATAAAGTCCGACTAGTCTGGCTTGGAACTCGGCAACACCACCGAGAAATAAATAACCGTGTAAAGATCGACCTGCTGGGTCATGTACTGGGTGAGATTACTCGTTCAACACAGAATATCGTATGTTATAATATATATATATATATGTGTGTGTATGTATGGTATATTATTATATTTCTCAGGTTACTAAATATTACTCATCCAGCACAAATATTGGATACATAGAAGGTATTATTTTCTACAGAATGTAGCCTTATTTTTTCATTATTCTTTATTTAAATAATTATGATCTTATCTTTTATTAAAATATTTGGGGCATATGATTAAATCAGAAATGTATTCATTCTCAGATACAACAATAAACATTTCTAAACAGTGGCCGGTGCGGGATAAGAAGAATCAGACATTTTACCTTCTACATAGTAAAAGTATCGTTAGTCGGGAAGGAGGGAGAATTCTTAGTATAGGGACGACGGCCGGAAGAGGAGTTGGAATGATTGACTTATAGATCAAGAACCTGAACAAGACAGCGCCAACTCGTCTAGAGAAATGGAAGAAAATGGAGGTCAGACGAGGAAATTCCTCCAGGGTAGGTATGGAAGGGTGTGTGTGAATGTGTTTAAGAGAGATGGTATACGGGTGTGTACATATATGTGTGGGGATTGGGTATGTGTGGAGGTGTGGATCCGTATGTGTTGTCCAAGATCAGGCTCGTGGATAAACGAGGGAAAGAGGTAGTTCATTGAGTGCTTGTCCTCAGGATAGGAAGGAAAAGTTCGTGAACCGGGGACGGTACCCTCCAAAAAGGTAGGATGACCCGAATTAATTTCCCTCGACCGCTATTTCTCTGGCGAGCGTATTCCTTCAATAAGCGTAGAACTCTACTTCTCAATGCAAAAAAAATACACAACAAATTGAATAATAACTTAGGTTCTTACACATAAAATAACAACTTTGTAACGGAACCAGATATTATAAACTTGTATCCAAGATCACATAAAAAATAAATAAATAAATAAATAATAATGTACTTTTTTCCTTTTTTGTCCCTTTTATTAATATTAACTAAAGGTGTAGTGTAGATGTGGGTCGTGAAGGGTAATAAAACGATGTGTGTTTAAAATTTAACAATGGCTATATTTCTCCCCACTCCGGGGCATAGACGTGCCTGAAACATCATTTTAACTTTATATAAATACAGTTCTGACTAGGGGAAAAATAAACTATACATAAGAGAGAGAGAGAGAGAGGAAAAAAAACTAATTTAAGAAATGAGATCAAATAAAACCAATAATATTAGTAGAGCGTACCGGTAAACGAAGGTTTGGATAGATAATATTAATTACTACTAATCCCTCACATAAATAAAAGGCCTTTCATAAAATATACAAAAAACCTTCAATGATTTTGACTGCAATGGACAAATTTTGTTTAAAACCAGTTACTAAAATAAAAAAACTCATTCCACCACCAATTATAAGATAAAACTGAAAAAAATTTAAAAGATCTAATGTAATTTATCAAATTAAATGTAAAGACTGCGACCAGAGACCAGAATGCAGAAACTAGAGGTCAGATTAAAGCAACATATATACGACATAAGAGCCCAAAATGACATGACTGCGCTGGCCGTCCATAAAAAAACCATAATCACAAAATAGACCAGGATAACATAACACTATTAGACTTAGAAATAAATTATTTTAAAAGAAAATATCTTGAAGCCGCGTACATAGCCTCAACAAGCAGATTCAAAAGACATAAATAAATTCTACTCGGCTATCCTAAACATAAAAAATAACATATAATGTCTAATCAAATCATAATTCCCGCGACAAAACTAATTAAAAATTAAATTATATTAATACATAAAATAATACACTCATGATAGATGACGGATAAAATAGCGACAGCTCATATAATAAAAAATAAAAGGAAAGTAAATATAGACGTTTCCAGTGTTAGATGTTTGCAACTTGTAAATGTTGGTAGGTTACCTCAAGCTTCCATGTGATAATTTTTTTTAATTGTTATTTGTTACGTTGTTCAAATATTTCTTTAAACCTGTTACTTTAGAGTTGAGAAGGACAGTGACGTCTAAAAACGAGTCAATTTATTTATGAATGAATTTGATTAATTTTTAAACATGTAACCAAACCTTCGTTTACAGTTAGGTTTTACTAATATTCTTGGTTTTATTTTATCTCATTTCTAAAATAGTTTTTCTTTTTTTTTCTATAATGTATAGTTTATTTTTCACCTAGTCAGAACTATATTTATTTATTATATGAAGTAAAAATAAATAGTATTTATATGAAGTCAGGCTCAGGCAAGTCAGCCATTATTAAATTTTAAACACACATCGTTTTATTACCCTTCACAACCCACATCTACACCTTTAATACATAATAATCATCTGCTACATGTATGTTCCTCAGAATATAAGAAAAATAATTAAAAAAAAGAAATAAGCCCGCAACTATCAGCGAACACCTAACAACTAAAAGGGTAAAGGTGAAACTTTCCCTATATTACTCGGACCAAATTAATGCCCGAAGAAAAAAATAAAAATATATGCAATAAAGTCTGGTACCTTATTACATGGATTAACAACAATCATAGCACTTTTACATGCTCTGGCGTATCCTCAACCGAGTAATGGTGAGTCGGGCTTCTCCCTACAGACCAACAGGTTGATGTTGAGCCTGTTAACCGTGTCCGATTACCGTTGGCCGGCTCACTCAAATATTTCACCAGACGCCGACTAACGAGTTCCTCAGACATGAGACATGGACGATACTCTGTTAAATTGGCAATTGCCGAAGGAAATCGTAGCTACAGTGTCTGTATCTATGGAGAGTTCACTCCGTAGGTGTACGTAAACTCGCGAATCTCAATGTAACGAGCAGCAGTTACACACCCAGATTCTTTCAACAACAGCAAACTGACTCCAATTGTCCCTAGGTTTATCGCTTCCGGTCAAAGTTGTAGATCCCTTTATCTAGCTGGGATTATAAATGACTCATAAAAAGGGTATAAAACTGGACCGGGACAAAACAAAATAACAACCCAATATCTATAAATTGGTGTCACTATCTGCTGGCGGTCCTCTAGAAGCTAGTCAGAATGATTCTCCTTTGTACGAACGTACCGCCAACTTTCTAGATCTGCTAGTTTACGTATCTCTTACACTCTGTTTGCCACTAAAAGTTGATACCTTCTTGTCTCGTTCTTGATGTAGCCTAAAACAACCCTGCTGTCAGTCGAATAATAGGTTTGTATATTGTATATTCTCATAGGTTGTATATTCTTATAGGTCCTTCAAACAGTCCCTATACGAGCAGCCATGAGTGCTACTGTTAATTTTTACCTAGGGATTGACATTGATTTAAGAGGACACACCCTTGCCTTCCCCATAATAAATGAACAGTTACATTGATCTTCTTCGTTCACTAGACGAAGGTAGGCTACAACTCCATTTCCGACTCATGCATTAAAAAAAAACATGAATTTGACCGCATTAAATATTCCAAATTTTTAATATTTGTAGCAGCGCTTGATAGTAATAAATATTCAACAGCGCTAACACATTCCGAATCTAATGTACTCCTAATAAAAATCAAAATTAATTCATAAATTGTTTTAATAATGCTATACCAATAGTTACTCACATTTACTCCTCACATAAAATTCCTCTTTGCCACACAACTACCAAACAAAAACACGCCACTCACTTAGGACCGCTAAATTACAAGAGACTACCTGCCACAATACAAAAGATTAATAATATAAATATTTTTAGACAAATATTAAAGAGTATCTCCTAACCAAAGACAGACGGCAAACATATTATTTTTTCAATGAAATTTATTTAAAAAAAAAAAAAGAAAAAAATGTAGAGTATAAAGTATTGAGACGTGACCCTCACTTATGATGAAAAAACACTTATTGAGGGCCCTCTTCGTTGTATACATTTATGTATTATAAAATATTGTAACCAATTGTAAACAGGTGGAATTAAATATGTTTATTATTATTATTATTACGTACCATTAAACCTTGTCAAGTTAGAGCTCCACTTTAACCATCAGGTCAGTGGAAGGAGTCAAGGTTGAATCAGGCCATGGTCGGTGCCAGACTGCTGACGACGTGTCAGGCAATACAACCCTAGTAACTACTGACCAAGGAAATTCCTAAAATTTCAGTAGAGCATTTACTTCACCAAATCCCTTTGCAATCTAATTCTTGAAGGACTTTCAGGGGCCATTTAACAAGTTGTTCTTTAAAATACTCAATCCCAACATCTGTTGATTTTTTTATTCTGGTAGGTAGAGACATTAAGATGGATTAAAATGACATAGTTTTCGTATGGAGAATCTTGGTCGAAACACTTTTGATTTATTTGATTAAACTGTCGCTGGCCTTATTTGACTAGCGCAATAAGTATTTGATGCAATTCTTTTAACACAAACAATTTTAATTTTATTTTGGTGAAATAAACAATTCAACTGAAACAACAATACAACAAGAAAAATTATTAAGTGTCAAATAAATGATAAATATTGCAGGCTGAGCCCGCAACAAGACATATAGTCAGAAAAAGTACAGACGCATTCCATAAAGTCAGATGATATATTCTTTAAGCATAATATTAAACGGCTATAGATACAACATTGCTCTGAATATAATTGAAGCGAGCGGAACGAGCTTCTTACATTCAACTGAATAAGCCCCCTCTCTGTATGTCTGATAGTTTGTCTGTCTGTCCTTTAATTTTATGTGACCGACGACAACTTGAGTAAAAGTGGACCCATTTAGTTGACATTTGGTATATATGTTTCTTCAAATTAGCCTGAACTTCAAATTTAAAATCGATGAACAAACATTTTTTTTACAAATTTGTTCATCCGCTTCAAACTTGCCTACGCTCGCCCTATCAAACTTATAACCAAAGAAATATATATTTTTGTAATCAGCTCTACGTACCCTTTCATATGATACCCTTCCCGGTGTCGAAAAAAAAATTAAAAAAATGTAACCCTTAAGTTTTTTTACACAATTTTTTTTTTTAATATTTTTTTTTTTTTAAGTCGCTATATTTTTAACATGTGTGTGTAGGTACATAACATATACATCCCAAATTTCAAAGTCATCGGACGATAGGTGGAGTCGTGAGAGCAGGCGACGGACGGACGGACAGACAGACACATGCAGGAAAATATAAGGGTCCTTGGTTTTGCCTACGGACCCTAAAAAGAAAATGAACATTTTTTATTATCTTATTTTTAACGTAACGATTTCAACAAAGCTTTATGTACATTATATACAGCTTCATTGATACAGGCAGAAATTTTTAGGTAGTGAAGTGATACATTTATAATAACTGTAAAGGGAACAACGGGTGGTTAAGATTCTTGAGGATTGTTTAGTTATACATAATTTAATCTGAGGTGAGCAATAAGGTGAAAAAAGGTGAGCTTGGTACCCAGCACCCCCACTCCACTACCCTCTATTCCGCTAATCTCTCTATGACCTTCATTATGATTAACTATTTTCTTAATATTCAATATTTACTACATTATGATTGTTTCAATGATAGAGCTAGACGATGCCTAGTAAATAATATTCAAATATCTTAAAATCTATGGATTTTTTTTTTCCTTATTTAAATAAGGTTGAATAGTGTAAATATAGTGTAATAATAACTAAGAATATTTAAAAAAAAAACTATTTGTTTAAAGCAAGTTCACGTTTTTAGTATCATCTAACCATTAAAAAGGCGAGCACAGTGATAGTGTTATAATTAAAAAAGAATACGGTGTTTTAAATAGCCATTGTAAGTGTGATTCACATTAACGGTTTCCCGGCGAATCCCGACTTTCCAATTATAACCTTTAATAGGAAGCTTTTAGGTCTTACAGAGGTGTATAAATTCACAATGACTTGGACACTTAACTGAAAGCCGAGAGTAACCCCGTAACGGCTTAGTCTCAGCCTGGTAACGGAGCAGGAGGCTTTACGGCCAGCTAGATCGAACGGATAAGCCGACATCTGAGGGTGACTGTAGTAGCCTTATTAATAAGTTATTGTCGAGAAGAGGCTGGATGTTATTATTATCTATCTATCGCGATATTATTATCAAAGTCGGCTGTCTAATGGCTGAGCGAGGCTCAGGTGCCGCTTCTTCCCACACCACTTTGCTCTCTTACCTACATTACAAGAAACACCCCTCCAACCACTCTACTACCTTTATATATTATTTACTTTTTAAACTTCAATTAGCTTTCCATTAATGCTGTAGGTAGGGGGTGCAGGGCCTGCCTGGTTCCGGACCGGGCCCCACGGGCCAAAACGATTGCGGAGTTTCCTTTTAGCTCCGGTTAACTTGTAAAAGGCCGTTACAAGGCCTCACAAAGCACGCGGCACCACGTAAACCCTAACCCCCTTTTTTGTCTAATATATTCTAGCTTATTATTTTTTACTTAACCCGAAAAGTAAATTAGTACAAAAACTAAAACCAGTGGCGCTATGACATCATCAATACTAAATCAACTTGTCGCTTAGGCTTCTAAGTAAGTTATAGTAAATAGCTTTACTTTCTGATGAAATCCGCGTCCCGAAAGGGTTGAAGTTCGACGTTTTACTTTCACTACTGCATCTTTCCACTTTAGCATCTTCAGGGAAGTGGTGCATCGTGATATTTACTTGAAGCAACAACAATAAATACTGATTGAAGTAAAACAAGGCTACTAACTCGTTCGCGCGCGCGCACATACGTATATATACACACACTGATTCGATACTTAGCTAAACGGAAACTTTTCTTAGTTAGAACAGAGTCATTAATATTTACAGCAAACGCACAGCCGGCATGCATGTCTTTCTTACTACCATCAGTGTAAATCTTTAAGTACTGTTGATTCTTATTCTGCGATATAGCAACCAGGTGGTTCCTAATTGCCAGATGGTTCCAGAATTTGAACTCTGTACGCTTATCCAACATATTTCTATTGAAAGCGTTGAAGGAATCGCCTACCTTAACAGATTCAATTCTTCAAATCTCGTACGCTTTAGTACAAATGGGTGTTATTACCTGCAACAATACAGGCAGCATTGTATGAGATGGTTCGGTAACAGCCTGATTGCAAACATCCTCTTTCTAGCTTCAGCTGGTTCTTTTTATATTTAAGAGCATCCAATTAACGCCATATAGCACCATTTGGAGAAAATCTCCAACATAGATTTCAAAGCATCGTGGCCTAGTTCCCAATGGACTTTAGCCGCTCTTGACAAAACATTAACAAATCGCATCATTTTTTCAGCAACAGGTTTAACAAGGTAATTCCAGGAAAGCCTAATGTCAACATATAAACCAAGATATTTAAGATTTTCTATTTAATACATACTTTCCACCTAATGATATAGAAATATGAGAAATATCCGCTTTCCTAGTGATATAGAGAAGCTGAAATTTACTTTTATTGAAGACCACTTTTTTTTTCTCGCCCAGCGCCCAGCCCTATATTGCGGCAATGACAGGGTTAGAAGTTAGCACTAATTTCAATATCTAGCTTATTTTTTCCAACAATAACTATAATATAATCATCAGCATAGGCTGCAGCAAAGGTATTACTAGGATATTTTAATGTCACAAGAGAGTTGTACCTAACGATCTAGAACCCAGGGGCACAAAAGCTTCCTTGAAGGCACCCTTTCGTGTGTGTGAGTGTGTGTGTGCGTGTGTGTGTGCGTGTGTGTGGTGGGAGGATCAGTGTGTAGTCTCGTTTATTCGAGTGCGTGTTATCGAGGAACTTGTATGCAGAGGAAGAATTTCAATTGATTGGATTGCTTGTTGGTGTACTTCCACTCTCACGTTTTTATCCCTAGCACTTATCCTAGCGCATATCCAATAGCGTTAGCGGAGGTGAATTTACTGTCAGCGTCATTCTTTGATGAAAAAAAAAAATGCTTGATAAATTTATATATGTCACAGAAAATGATTTATTAAACCCATTGACTTGTTGTTACTTTTATTATTTTATTATTTTTTTTTTTAAGTTGAGTAAAGAATCAATATATATATAAAAAAAAGTATATAAGCAGAAATAAAACGATTATTCTTTGATAAATAATTAGATTTTATAAAAATCTAAATGTTAATTTGCGAGAATATTTAAACACAGTATTAACGATCTACGACTTTATTCAAATAAACGTATGATGAAGAGCATAGAATGATCGTTATTGTATACTAATCTCTTTGCAAATTAAATCGAAAATCAAGTACCATTTAGATGGACCCTTCAAAATTCGAAGTAAAAGTTATTGGAAATTATTATTTTTTCTCTTTGAAGGCATAAGGCAGTAACTTATAAACAGCTGATTATGAGGAAAGGATGAGAGTTAATGACACTAATAATAGTAAGGTGCACTGGTAAGGATCTGTGGTTAAAGAAGTAATGGTGTGATTGAGCCTTCGATCTATCTAACCCTTACTAGCTTTTACTAAAAGGAAAATTACTAAAAGGGATCCTCTTCAGTCTGCAGTATTAATAAGGATAAATTGATCACTTAACCCTTATCAGCCTTTACCATTTAGATTTTGTCTTCTTATTGGGAATTCCAAGCTATCTAGGATGAGCTTGATCAAATAGAGACTTTCACTTGAGTTTGTCGCCCATTTGTCTTTTTCCTTCACCAAGTATTACATGTCTAGTTAGTGAGACAACTTTTTTGACTAGTTAATGTCCCACAAATCATGCACGCTATGGGCTGCATGACGCGACAAGAAAACTTAAGTCATATTAAATGTGGCTTAGAGCTCAGTCATAAGTTGATCTACGACACCAATGCCTTTTTTAGTTAAAATCATAAATTTTTATTTAAAGATTGGTTCTCAATTGTTTAGAATCACCATTAGGTTCTTATTTAAATACTACTTATTGAGCTAAAACTAGCATTGTTTCATTAAAATCGAATTTCACAGAAATTAATTTATTCCAAATTTTTCTTTTTGTATTTTACATTTTCGTGTATTAAGATGGCAAAGGGTGGAAATAAATGGGAAAGTATTTAAAGCAGTAATTTAGTCTCATAGGTATGTTGACCGTTATTGTGTTAACAATGAATCAGTTCTATTTAAATAAAACCTCAGCATTTTAATATTAGTTCCGCTCTTATTTTTAGCATTCGTATATCCTTTCAATCTGTTTACTTTTAATTTCCTTACCATCTTTGAACCACACATGTAAATGGCTCTAGGGGCTTTACTTCGTATCCTTACAGTAGAAGGGATTAGCGCTCACAGTCTTGTATTGACAATAAATTCCAAACCCCCTTTTCCTTCCAAGTCTCCCTCAAGATGATTGCTTCCCACCCAATTTTCCTGGACAGGATCTTTTCTTTTCTCTTAGTTCCCCCGCTGCAGCTGCTTGCACATTTTTATATCCAATTATCCTTACTTTAACGTTCCTTTCCCTCCGCCACCTGTGTAAAACTACTATTAATGATTTAGTAAAAGAAAATGACAATGATGGTGCCTTTGCTTTAACCCTCAAGACTCAAAAAAATAAAAGAGCGTCGTCCGTCTTAACTTATCAGAGTAACTAATATTAAGTTTAATTTTTATCGCTTATTTCTCGATTTCAGCATTCGTTTATATCGATATTTATTTAAGAACACCATCCATGTTAGTTCTGCATTTATCAATGATTTCAAAAGTCCTGAACCCTATACTATCTCTCTTGAAGGCAGTATAAAAGTACCGTAGAAGGTTCATTTAATTCTTTTTTCATTCATGTTTTAAGCCTAAATTTAAAATTTATATTTCTCAATTCTTACGAGAAATCAATTTTCAAAAAAATCGATTCTCACGAAGGACCGTAATGTGGCATTCAATCCCAACGTCTTGACATTTAACATCTTGACGTCGTAACCACCTTTGACATATCTTATTATGGCATGTATGTTACTTTTGGCATATATATTTTATTACTGAGCTTCTGGCCGATTATATAATTGTTAATTGATCGTTATCCTGCTTACTTTGTAATTATTTATATGTTAGACTGATAATTACAATGGTTTCGTATCTAAATTTGCCATTTTGAGTCTCTGCTATTTTAGTGTCATTTGGAAGTTAACAATATATCACAATTTTTTAACAACAGTTAAAAAAGGATACCTAAAATGTTACTGGTAACGAAGCTATTCGACAGTAAAAGCTCGTTGTGCCCTCTTGAATTATATATTATGGTATTGTATGAGATATATGTTATTGTTGTGGTCATTTTAGTGAGCGTGACAACTCCGGCTCCTCTCACCTACATTATAAAATTCATAGTGAATGTTTACTTCCCTGAGTATATTGAAATAATATCTGGTCCTCCAAGGATATAATATTATGTGTGCGAGTATATATTCATATGTTGGCTATGAATAGACTGTCCCTAGGGTAGGTTCACGTATGACTACGCTGGCTACCTTTCCCTGCTGGCTATATTCTTGGAGTACGGTTCAGCTACCCAGCACGCTTCGCTAAACCTTACCCATTCTACTTATTATACATATTTTTTTGCCTTTCCTTTCCTTTGCGCTTCCACACACTTTCTTACTCCACTTTCAAAAGTGAATATTTTGAAAGAAGGTGAGTACATATCACTTGAATGATGCCTTCTTCATATTACTTAAATGACAACGAAGACTGACGAAAAAACACGTCAGTCTCCGTCTTCTGCCATAGATCTTATCCTTTTTTGTCTGCATAATGTTTTATCTTGTTTATTTTTTAAATCTGCATAGTATTGGTCTATTTTGATCAACCCAAAATTTATTTCATTGTAAGAAGTAGGACTGTACATGAGGACTATAAAACTGATTAGTAAAGATTTAAAGTTTATTACTGACAATAAATCAGTCTAGATTTATTTGGACTTTAAGAAAAGCAATAATACACAATAGATTTTGATGAAATATTGTTTACATGTCCAGAAAAATCATACCCCGAGGAGAATAAATCGAGAAATAACTTTTAGTTTTAAATATTCCCCCAAAAACAAGTGAAATATACATATATAATACACACACACACATATATATATATATATATATATATATGTGTATATAT
>KZ655738.1:161375-186903 GCA_001010745.2 Gerris buenoi
AAAAAAAAAAAAAAAAAAAAAAAAAAAAAAAAAAAAAAAAAAAAAAAAAAAAAAACCTGAGGTACTTCAATGCAAGCGATGTCAAAGCCTAGAACAAGTACGCCTTCAGATGTGTAAAATGTACAGGAAGTCACCCCACCTCAGACTGCATGAAAATGGATCGAAACCAGTCAGCGTCATATGTATATCGGTGGAGCCAACCTAGCTAAATACAGAGGATGCGAAGTACATAAAAAAACTTCAGCATACTCTGAAAAGCAAAAACAAAAATTTGACGCCAGCAGAAAACCAAATACCTTGTCGTCAACAACGTCAAGTTCATCTACATACCCATTCCAACATAAATAGTTGAACGAGTGTAGTGATTTCTTCATTTCAAAGACTTAAGCTTTGATAAGTTTGTATTTTGTGTAACGATAACTGAGATAAAAACTGATTGATTTGAATGAAATTTGGCATACGCGGGTGCATCTCTTCATTAATATTTCTTTGCTTTCTCCTTTCTGGATTTCCTACTGTCCAGCTCCTTATACCTTATACCCTTAATAGGGGTGGCGCACAAAATTAGTAGTTATTTCAGTGGAACGACAATACTCAATCCGAAATTAAATGTAATCTTCTTAGTGGAGCCGACATGAGCAGGGCCATATCCAAAAAAAAATTAGCCTTTAGGAGTCATATACTATGGGCCATATAATGAATTAAATCATAGGTCCTATCGTCTGAATTGTAATCACACTAACGTATATTTTAATTGTAATCTATTCGTAATTATGCTGGAACCACTTACCTTCGTAATTAATTGGTAAGTGGTTTCTGCAAGTAACATCGGAGATGTTCAAATATGGATGTTGCGTCAGTTCTATAACTTGCACGTAAGTCCCTAAGAAGAAAGAAGTTTTTTCGAATGCTGCCTGTAGCGCGATGTAGGGAGTCCTTCCCCAGTCTCTGCTCTCACCAGTCGACGTACCAAACCTCTCGAAGAAACATTGTTAAGGACCCTTAATAATGAAACGTCTCTAGGAATGATAACGGTAAAAGAGGGAATCTGTTTCAAGTTTTTTTTTTTACGTACGACAAACACGACAACAAGTCACTTGAACTCATAACAAGGCTTTGAAAACTTCAGCAAATTACATGCGAATAATGCGTGTTAACATCTCAATGTATTGATTATAAAAGTTTGTTCAAGTTTCCACTCCTCTTCTGAAGTACTTCTCGTAAACCATGAATAATTTTGGCGTAGAGATAATAACTTTTAACTGTTAAAAACAAATCTCAATAATTGTTTATATAACAGCAATGTAATACCGTGTTTGCACACTGCAATAGGCTACACAATCTGTGAGAGACACCAAGGGATGTGCCACGCAAGCGTGACACATAGGAACTGTTCCAACATCAGACAATACGTCATTCAGATGTTGGCTCGGCATTACGCTATGTCCTGCATCGTTTCGTCGCGTCCTACTCATCAGGGGCCTGACGATGCCCACCCAACTCTGGACTTATACCAATCAAGAAGAAGAGATATAGGACTTATCAGAGACGAGCGTGCTCTCATACCGCCATTATTGCTTGGCTGGCAAAACACAAAAGCAATGTACAAAACACAACAGTAGAGTTGGGTGGGCATTGTCCTGATGAGTCGGACGCGACGAAACGATGCAGGACATAGCGTAATGCCGAGCCAACATCTTAATGACGTATTGTCTGATGTTGGAACAGTTCTTATGTGTCACGCTTGCGTAGCACACTTAGAGCCGGATTTACGTTTTGGTCGCATGGGGGCTATCCATTTTTTGCCGCACCCTTCTTGAGCTTTTACTGGCCAAAAATACCCCCCCCCCCCCATTCCTAACACATATTCCTACATATTTTAACATANTCCTATTAAGAATTAATACATAAAATTATAAATACATTAAATAATAATTACACATAACGTGACAATGAATCACATTTAGCACATAGTAGAAGTCGGATGACAACTTATAATTCATAAATATGCTTTTAGCTTGGATGCTTTAATTGAGTTTTTCTCTTCTTTCTCTCCAAGGTTAATTAAAGGTGCTGAGTGCAAAAATAATCTACTTAACTTCATTTAGTTTGATCGACTAGAGAAAAGTAATAAAGGATCAAAGGACATCTGATATAGATATTAGGTCTTAGTTATGGCTATAAGAGTTATGAAATAGCTCAAATATATGATTATAGACTAAAAGAAATACACGATTATCTTTTATTTCGTGTGTAAATACTCGTATATATAAATTTAAAGTTGTGTATGTGTATACATTGAACAGAATTGCAAAAGGTTTGGATACTTTTTCATTTCATATGTTACGAAACTTTTACGTCTTAACTTTTTTCTTGTCAGTCTCTTTGTACGTAATGAAAGATAAAAAGTTTTGTTTTCTTAAAAACTCACTTTGGAAATGTTCATAACAATAGCGGTTATTGATTTTTTTTATAGTATAACAAATATTTTTTATTTTAAAACTACTATTTTAATGAATATTTTTTTGTTTTAAATTTTTACTGTCATTGAAAATAACATAATCCATGAAAGTTTCACCTTTTGGCAACCAAGTTAAAAATTGATATGGAAATTTTTACCTTACAAAATAAATATATTTATAGATTAAGGGAAGCGGGTAATAGAATATTTACGGAGGCCCCCTCCCTTCAAGCCCATCCTTCCCTCTACTGGCTATCTGTCTGCATAGACCTATCTATTCTTTATAACTTGCTTTGAATACAGTAGGACAAACGTGACACTTTATTTATTGTTCTTTTTATTGATACAAATAAGTAATAAATATTCTACTCAATATGAAAATAATCTATCAATATTCTATTTACCTGAACCCAAAAAGTGGAAATCTCTCTTTCACCTCCTAAACTGATCTAAATAAGTTAAAAATTCATGTTACTCGTATACTTAAATTTTCTACCACTTTCTCGCAGTAACAGAAATTAGGTGTTTCAGTCGAGGCTTATGTATCTTACCTATATAAACCCTCTAAAAGTCATTACCTAAATTTAACTATAATAGGTATTATTAGATTCACTGCGCTCAAAGCAGCAAAAGGGAACGTTTTCTTTGCCAATAATTGAAATTTATCTTTTGCCAACATCTTGATTTTTTTTCATGTTAATGTCTGTTCTTTCGCTTATTAAGGAAAGAGAATTTATCATATTTTATTAAAATGCGAAGAGAACTATTGTTTCCTAGTCAACTCAAAATATTTTTAAATGTTTTTATTATTGTTTAATTAATTTATTGCAGGATAATAAGGCAAATTTAATACACACACACACAATGAATATATTGTTTAACATAAGGCTTTAGGTACTTTAAAGAAAATAAATGTGATATTATCTAATTTGTGAGTTTTTATTCAATTTATATTGAATTATTATTCAAGCCCCCCTGTAAATACGGCCCTGAGCACATCCCTTGGTGTCTCTCACAGATTGAATTGTTTATATACTTATTAGGCTGAAGATCTTAAAACCAAATTGAATTTCCCTAATATTAAAATTATGTTTATATTATTATATAATTAAATAATAATAAACAACTTGGTTTTTCGGTGAAATCCGCTTTACAAAGGGTTTGAAGTGTGATGTTTCGCTTCCACTACTAGGAGCATCTTCAAGGGTGTGGTGCATCGTGATATTAACTCGAAGGTACAACAAGATATACTGACGACTGAACAGAAGAACAGGGTAATTTTTACGCGGAAGCCGACGCACTAAGTTAAAACACGAATAATTTTGACTGACTGGAGTGAGGAATAAACGAGGTAGACTTCCTAATTTAGAAAGTTCGGTTTGTATTATTTAGATCTAGATGTAGATGTACATTTTAGATCATTGCATTTTTAGGCAGGAAAGGATAATGAATACTTTCAATGTCTCTAATATTAAAATATAAAAAAGAAATATTAACATTATAGTTGTAATAATTTGGCTGACTGTACTGATTTACTTTGTGCGTGATTTACTTCCGTATCTAATATTTAGATCATTATTTGATTCTCTGGCAGGATCTTAAAACTAATTTTTTTCCATTTGCTCATTTTTCATTTTAACATTTTTTGCCATTTGCCCTTTCAACATTTTTTATTTACACCATTAGCTAAAAAACAATGAAATTCTGCACTATGTATTAAATAACTAATTAAAATGAAAAAAAAGTCTTAGACATAAATATTTGTTAAAGAAAGAAAGAATAGTAAGGTTGCCGTATTTTATTGCACACTAACTATTAATATAGTGTTAGTTTACTCAGTTTACGGCCATCATGATCTTGATACTTGTGATAAACTTACTTGGACTTTGTATCATGATTATTTTTTTATTTTTTTTTTAACATCTATTAAGACCATAGAATCTAACAAGTGGGTAAACTCTATGTTAAGACTATCCATTCAGTCTAGCCATTTAGTCCTCTACAAAGCATGCACTATAAATAGGTAAAATTGTTTTGCTTAATCATTTATTCGAGTTGTAGATAAATTTTAATTAGCATTTTTTTCATAATTGAAAGAATCAGTTACATTAGGTTAGAAAATTATAGACTTTCCTATTAAGAATTAATACATAATATTATAAATACATTAAATAATAATTACACATAACGTGACAATGAATCACATTTAGCACATNTTCAATGCAAGCGATGTCAAAGCCTAGAACAAGTACGCCTTCAGATGTGTAAAATGTACAGGAAGTCACCCCACCTCAGACTGCATGAAAATGGATCGAAACCAGTCAGCGTCATATGTATATCGGTGGAGCCAACCTAGCTAAATACAGAGGATGCGAAGTACATAAAAAAACTTCAGCATACTCTGAAAAGCAAAAACAAAAATTTGACGCCAGCAGAAAACCAAATACCTTGTCGTCAACAACGTCAAGTTCATCTACATACCCATTCCAACAATACTAACTCAACTGTGCAGCTTCCATATCTAACCTCTACTTTATCCGTGCCAGTCACCTGTGAGCCTACACCGAAAGCTACGCGGCTGCTGCTAATTAAGAGACCTTCCATCCTTTTAAAGGTAGACAACCTACCTTTATTCCTCCCCCTCCACTACAACTGATTTCACAAACAACCCTACATCCCTTCTTAACATAGATGAAATCTACACTTCAACCTCTCCTCACAATTCTTCATACCCTTTCATCAATTGTTTTAATCTTCTCTGACTAAACTAAAAATTAAAATAATGCCAAAAACTAAAAATTCCCTCTTTATTCTCTTTTATTTATTGATTGATTTCTAACGAGCCCCTAAACGGCACAACCATGAGTAATCACTATTTACGAATCCAATACTATTCTCCAACAAAAATGTTTAACAAAATATACAAAAATGGTATTAATTATAATAAATTATTATATAAAAATTCAAGGGAGAACATTTTATGTTATAGTATTTGTGTAAGATTTATGTACAGAGATAATTAAGATTAATTATAAAAATATAATACGAAATACCTCTTAAAATAATCATCAACAACAATTGATAAAGGCTATATACTAAAAACAGTAACAAAAAACAAAAATTAATTTAAAAGCCTCGTTGGCTGTTCGAAGTCTGCTCAGCAACTCAAGATCAAGACTTTCCCAATTAGTCTTCTAGTCTTCTACGTATAACAAAAATGACGATACATATAACCAATATACACGGCACAAATAAAATTACGTTAGATAGCTTCAATCTGGTTAAATGAGTCACTCCAAAACAATTTTAAACAGGGCATCATATTTAAATAAAGACCAGAGATATATAGAGCTGGAAAATACATTCAAGGGACAATCCACGACTAACAATAAGGATTATGTTCAGGGATCTAGAAGTCGACGATATCATTTAGGAGACATTAGGCATATTATAGGATGATTTAGTGTCTAAGCTCACACCCAGGTCACTGACAGAGTTGGTATGGGGTAGAGAAGAGTTATTAAGTTTATCAGAGAATAAAATAACATTAGTGAAACGGGATAAGACTACTGGCAGCCTGGTTGTACCCTTCCCAAGTTGAGTCTTTCGTTGTTTATGAACCTGTTTATGGTCTAAGTTGAGAGACATCTGTGATTTAAAATCTGTGAATTAAAAGCATGCAAATATTGGAGAAGCCTAAACATATATTGCATTTAGTTCCAGTAATACCATGCTTACGAGGATCTCTAGGAATAGCTTTAATAGAAGGATTTTCATTGTTATTGTTTACCTTTTTACTTGTCTATTATAGATAACTGTAGTGAATTGATTAAAGTCACTTTGTTCTTCATTGGAAGACTGAATTGTAACAATTTTGGAAGCGTTGAGCGATTTGAAGAAAACGCTGTGCTAGAATTATTATAGTAAGGTGGAAAGGAGGGCAGAAATGTTTGTATTTGTGCAGCTTAACATCAGTTGTGAGCCGGCTTCGAGCTGGTCCGGTTTTGGTAGGAGTAGGGTCAGCATTTGGGCGATTGACAACATCAGCATGCGTCGTAAATGCCTTAGCACTGAGAGACTTGAGTGTAGCAATTTTAACTTTTAACTCAGAGTTTTCAGTAACCAAATTTGTAACAATGGTCAACAGGTTATCAAATTTATCATTTAGAGATTTTAGAAGATCAACATGATATGCAGAATTGACAATAACTTCCAGAGGAAGATTATTTGAGCTAAGACAGCCAATATCGTTAACAGTTTTCTCCTGTCCCAAATTAAGCTTATTTATTAAAGAAGTTTTAGTGTTAGAAGGGTTACCATTGTGGCGCGGAGTAACAGTACATCATCGGATTTATTTTTTTAAACACTCGTTACACTTCCATAACAACAAAGTCATAATCCTCCTGATTTACTCTCTTACAGAAGGAGTAAGTAGTTATTTACGCAGACAAGAACATTTCATAATTTTCTAATAAAAAACACAGCAAACTATGGCAGTGTACCGCGTAATGCGCATGGCTAATGCCTAGTTACAATTTAAATTAAATCAATACGCTATAACTGATAGCAAGAAAAAACAAGGATAAGAAAAAACAGTTTATGCGAAGGGGATGTTTACTGGTCAACTGTCTGACCTTGGAACGCTAATGGTGCAATCCAACGCAAACGCGAGCACCATACACTAATACATATATAAATATATGTATTACTGATAAATGAATTTATAATGTCCTTTTAACTGAAAAACACTTTACTGCACGTTCACACATTGACTAACGAGACTAAAAAACACACAGAATCGACAATCCAAATGGCATAGCACAGAGAGGCAGCGCGATTCTAATTAGAACGCCACCCTTCCATTTTTTCATGCCTTCACTGATTCAGAATCGATTCAATCCACCTCAATAACCCTTTAATCCTTACCTCTTGATTTCGCAATATCCTCTGTTTACTACCCTTCTAGTAAATCCGTTGCTCTTCAAAACTTCACCGCCCGTTTCAGATCTTTTGGTTCAAGATTCATAGCTGGGGAAGATTTTTAAACACTCTCAGCGTGGGTGTATAGAACAAGTAATCCCCGTCATACCAATTCCCTATTCCGGGTTACCCTTTCCTCTTGGTATCAAGTTCTTTTTCCTCATGATTTAACATATTGACCTTCAGACCCGAACAAACTATCAGACTGCTAAATAACTTCCCCGCTTAATAATCTACAGTCAAACCTCACTAACCTTCACGCCCTCTCTTGGATCACCGTGCTGCCCTTCTAATCCTAGACCTTTAACTCCTCTTTACCTTCTAAACCGACTTTAATTAACTGACAAGATGACTGAACCACGTTTAGACAATTATTTGAAGACAGACTTAACCTTAAAGTTTCTTTAAAAACAACTGACGAAATAAGCTTAGCGGGAAAGATTTTGACTGACACAATACAGCCGCATGTATATGGGTCCCAACAGAACCTTACAGAATATAGAACAATTAACTAAGAACTACCAATGACAATAAGGACCTTTATAACCATGCGCCCATATACATTTTTGTGGGGGGGGGGGGAGCACCATCACCGGAGGGGGTTTTTTGACAAAACACCTGAGCAATATATATTTTTCCTCTTTTCCTGAGAGCTAGGGGGGTTGGGCCAACCCCCTTGGGCGCCTATGTTTATAACCGTCAAGATACGGGTTTGAGCAAAATAGCAAAGAACACCTAACCTGGATGACAAACAGACTCACTAGACGGTTAACTTCTACATTGACTGCATATAAGGCAAAACTGTTACCGGACTACACTAAAAACTTGACTACAGAAGACAAACGCTTTTGGAATGCAACTCGAAAAATTCTTAATTATAAGAGTATCCCCTCCTTAAACCCGATCTATTCAAAAGTGATAGGGATAAATCAGAACATTTTTTCCAACACCTATTACACCAATTTATGATCCTGCTCATTCAAGATCTTTAATCCAAGATATGACAATTCCTCTTTAACTGTCTTCTCCTCAAAATACTTTAACTTTTGTGATAAAACTACGTAATTAAGCACTTAATTCAAAACAAAGCCCCGACTCTACCACGTTTCTTGTAAGCTCTCCACTTCTTCAATCTTCCTGATAAAAAACATGCCTACTCCAAAGATGTATCCTAGCCCCAATTCTTTATTCTCTTTACACATCTGACTTTCCCGATAACAAATGCATTCTTTCTTCTCACGAATCTCCCCGTAAAGCTTCTAACCATGTTTAACAACATCTAACACTTCTTGAAACTCGATTGAAGAAATGGAGAATCGCATAACGTTTGCTCTGAGACATGGTATCTGCGACATGGTAACCCTTAACCAAATCCTTTTGTATACGCCTTCATCGACATTAACCCTGGGCCTGGACACACCACACAAAAAAACTCAAAAGGTAAGAAACTAACCGCCGTTTAACCGTGTATAAGATTATTTACACCGGCTCGTACATTCGAAATCACAACTCAGTACACATAACAAATTTCTAATGTATAACACCATAATAAAACCCATGTCGCTATATGGCATCGAATTACGGAGTTGTACTTTGTGCTCAACTCCTATCGTATCTAATCTCTTCAGTAAAAATAAAATAAAATTCACAGGAACACAACTAATGCTCCCTTTTTTGCTTCCAACTTTGTCGGGCATAACAACCTAAAAGTACGCTTTGTTTCTTACCTAGCTACCTCTAGACATAATATTATAATATGATTTTTTTTTGGAACGAAGTTCCTTATGGCACGTTCTGGTTCCCGGGAGTGAATCCGAAAAANATAATACGATAACGTATATGCTTAATATAATATACGAAGCCCTAAAAATTATTTGGATGCAAGTAGATTACAAAGTGGAAAGTTTATACGGAATACCTCTAGTAATCATATCACTAAAAGCAATAATTAAATGGTCATTGTTGCACCGCTACATAATATGTTTCAATGCAGACTGATTCAACCGATTTTATTGATAGCATAAGTGAACTAAAATTAACAATAAAAGCAAAATGTAATAACACTCGCTTGAGATTGTGTCTACTAAAATTAAAAGAACGGAATGTAAACTCTAAAAGGAGAGCAGATTATAAACTGCCTGTATAACGCTGTCTAAAATCAGAAGGTGTTGATCTGTAGATATTCGTAATCCTATGTATTTGCATAATGCAAAGGGTTTAACACTGTTTTAGCTTGTAGCTTATTAATCAGATTTATTCCTCTTAAGTCTTCCATCTAGCCAACTTATACGAAGAAATTTTGAGTAACTGAAAGGTTGAAAAGTGTTAGAGAAAATTTAGAAATAATGCCCAAAAGAAGAGAATAATAAAGTATCTTTGGAATAAAATTTACAGTTATACAATATCAAAGTTGTACTTTGTGCTCAACTCCTATCGTATCTAATCTCTTCAGTAAAAATAAAATAAAATTCACAGGAACACAACTAATGCTCCCTTTTTTGCTTCCAACTTTGTCGGGCATAACAACCTAAAAGTACGCTTTGTTTCTTACCTAGCTACCTCTAGACATAATATTATAATATGATTTTTTTTTGGAACGAAGTTCCTTATGGCACGTTCTGGTTCCCGGGAGTGAATCCGAAAAAACCGACCAAAATCACTGTCATGAAAAAACCGTCACGCTAAATCTGTCACGAAATCTACAGATAACGATAACTTGAGTAAAAGATCACCGAGTTAGATGAAATTTGATAAACATTTTCATTTTACTAGTGCCCAGGCTGAGTTCGTCGGAAAAGGTTATCCGCCCAAGCGTTCACGCGCAACGCTCGCGTAAACGTAAGCTTCAAAAGACGGGAAAAAGTGTTATTAAGGAAGCCTGTTACACCCAGTTGATTATTATTCCTTCCTCTGTGTTGTCCCTTTAATTTATAGTGTTTCCTTTATAATTAGGGTCTTCAGGGGTAATAAATGATACAATTTTCTTTTTGTTTAAAAAGGTGATATTTCATCCCAATTTTTGGGATATTCTCAAACCTGAAATTTAATATTTTTACATTAGATTCATTACATTCTATGTTTTTTTAAAAAAACATATAAATTAATTTAGATTTTACATTTCGTTAAGATCTCTTAAAAAAATTCGTTATGGTCTCTTAACTTTTTTAAGAGACCATAACGAAATGTAAAATGTTTTCAGCTCATTGCTTATTTTACGGAAGAACTGATATGAAAAACGTGATTCCTCCAAACATGGCATATGAAATTTTCCCGAATATGGTCTATCTATGCCTTACTAATGATCCCTTTAAAACGATGCGATCTAATATTCAGCATTTTATAGATAAACGTATTCATTTGTTAAAATGACTATAGATAATTATTTTGCATTGACACGGTGATAAAAAACCAGATCCTTGATAGGACATAGCATAGGACGCCATGTCCTACCGACTGCGTCAATTAACTTTATTACTTAGATTAACTTTTTAAAAAGGTTTTATTTTAAATTACTAGTTGCTTTCAGATTTAGGTTGACAATTGAGTTTACAAAAAACATAAAAGCAGTATTGCCTTCAATGTAGTTGGCGCCCCGAGAACATAGATTAGAGCCACGGCGGCTTTACAACAGTTATGTTCCCGTAATTCCTGCAAATACCCTATGATGGGGCGATGAAAATTTCCCGAAACAATTTCATTCACCTTGTTGTTATTACCTATGAGAACATTAATTTTTCTTAATCAGTTTTTCAACCCTTTCTTTTCAACTCTAATTAGATAAAAAACACTATTGTAATAGTATGTACAATACGCGTCTAGTGTGGAAAGTAGCAATTTGCATGTGATTGTGGAGTGCAAGTAGTAAAACCACGAGCAAAGCAAAATGCCGTTCTCGCTCGAGTTGCGTACTTTATCTACGACTATTGGATTTTAATAATAAATTCAGAATTTTTTTTTAATAAACTTCCTGAATATAAGTTCGCATTTCTCTTTTGATAAAGATGGCATTAATTCATTAGTTATATTTTATGCCAAATTAGTTGTTTGGGGAGGAGTATTATTCTGCTAATTTTCGTCATAATCTCCTAAATCACTCATTGTTTTTCACTGAAAACTCGATAAAAACAGAATAAGAAAAAAAACTGACAATAGAAAATGGCAGGTCAAGATGAGCCAATTAGAAGAATTAGAAGAAATGTATGAAAATTGTTTTATTTTGTAACTTTTTTATTTCTAAAGACCAAAAGGAGAAGGAAATCTAATTCGATAAAAACAATTATACTTTAATTAAACAAACGGCAAATTATTTTTTTAATTTTAAACAAACTCGCAAATCGTGCGTTAAGGAGAAGAATTCTTCATTTCTACCGCACTAGGGCGGAAAAAAGAGGTATCATGAAACGCGCATGGGCAATGAATACAACTACATTGGTAAAAAATAACGTTCTAAACAGAGATACTATGTATATGTTTCGAATCAATGGTAGATAAAGTTTTTTCTGTCTCTTCAGGGTTTCATTTGGTTTCTTTGGTTAATAATTTAAGACATTTCCATCTTCTTTTACTCTTAAATCTTTGCTACATTTCACTCTAACACCTTGGGCTTCTTCAGGCTAATTATTAAATCCCAAGTTATATGAGTAATTCAATAATACGAGTTTTCATTTATTTTATTTACTTATTTATTCATTTTATAACACTTGTCACTCTACGCATAGAACACTCCTTAAAATGATAAAATTCTTGAATCTCCCAGGTTTGACTAGGAGACGGAGTCTGAGAATACAACACTGAGAACACAGTTGCGGCCTATTGTTGCTGTAGACACAATCTTGTTAGCTTGGCACGATGCTGCCTGACATTTAATCCTTGCGTTGAGGTCTACATGTAAATAATCTAACCCTCATAGGTTTATTTATAATATTAGCTTTCTCATAGCCTCACCCTTCGTTTCTTCTAACCACCCCTCATCTGACATTTGTAACCCTAGTAGAAAAATACCTCTTTAATAAAGCCGACGAACGTTAACAATAATTATCTATTTTCTAATCTTTCCTGATTGAAATGCCAAAATTACAGTTCATGAGTGAATATAATGTTAAACGAAGCAGTCATTATCTTAATTAATATTTTAACAAAATTAATCAAATATTTTAATTTTGATAATTTCCTATTTTAATAATTTTTTAACCGTACTATAATACTTAGGAACATGTTAAAATTAAATTTAAACAATCCACAACAACAAGATTCGTAAATTAGTTCATTTGTTAGTATATAGTCTGAGAATCGTTTTTAGTGATACGTATTTAGTGCTATAGTTAGTTGCCTAGTAAGTGTTAAAATCTGTTTGTCAGTTTAAGTCCTGGTCCGTTGTTATCGATCTCTATCTCGTCGTTTGCCACCTATAGGCCGTTGTAAGTCCTTCGAAGGCCGTTATTGTTTAAGAAGTTTTGTAAAGTGTTTGTCTGCATTGTCTCTGTCAATGTTTGTACCGCTGTTTCTATCTCGTCAGAAATTTTAAGTAGCACTCGTAAGTCAAGTCTGTCTTCTGTTAGTTGTCGAAATGAGTTCGTCAACTATTCCTTTAATTAACGTCTGTCTAGAAGGTATTAAGAAAGGATGGACTTCTAGGAGTAGTAGGACAGCGCTGTGGTCAGAAGAGAGGTCATGAAGGTAACTCAAATTAGAATGAAGATGGTTCATAGGGGAGGTGATTTATCTAGAAGGCCAGGGAGTTTTAAAGGATCAGATGGCTAGTAGGTGTAATCAGAAGGTGTTTGGACTTGGGCTAAAAAGTGAGGAAAAATCGTAGTGGGAAACGTGTTTACTTGGAGAACAGACGGATGTGATCGGGTAATTAAGGGAAGCAGTGTTCAGAGTTATAGTACAGCAGAATGTATGGATTCAGTAGGACTGTAGGTGGAATAGAAGAGGGAAAGGGTGTTTCAAACTAAAATTGCACTAAACCCCTGTGCTTTTTTATTTGCATGGTCAGTTCTGTACGAAATGTAGTCTGGTATGTGAAAGTGTGTTGTGAAGTTTGTTTCTGTTATTAGTGCAATATCTATCCTTTTGTCATATAGCTGTGTATCGAGTTCTTAATTATACTGGGTTGCGCTAGTTGTGTCCTATTGAAGGATAGCTAAGGAAATATGGTTTAAGGATTTCTTTGCCCAATTATGTTTTTCATAATTTGTAAAATGTATAACATCTTTTACAAATAAGGGTGGTCGAGCCATTCTATATTTTCTAGTAGTTTATTAAAAATAAAGATTTTAATTTCAGCTGTAATTCTAGATCTTTGAGTGAAATTTCTCCTTTTATTAAGTTGTGGGCTGTTATTAATTTCACTAGGATGGTGGTAAGATTTATAGTTAAGGAATCTAGCGTCTTTAACTAGTTTATGCCCATTTAGTCTACAAGTCTAGTTAACAGTTTAACAGTTACATCTAAATAAGTGATTTGATTATTGTTTTCAAGTTATACTGCGAATTTAAAATTGTTATAGAATTTATTTAATTAATTTTTTAAATTAATATATGTAATTTACTTTAATAACTTAGAAAATGTCATCAATGTATTATAAAATGATTTTAGGTATATATATAAACACTTTGTTTAGGACATGGTTGACTAAGATTCCGTTGAGGTTAATTGACATGCCTCCTCCCATATGAAGTCCATATATTTGTTTATACACTTAGTTAAATCTAAACAGAAAGGTGTTTGTGCAACAAAATTTCATTCATGAAAGGAAAGTGTCTGGACATTTTATGGTGGTATCAGTTTAAATAAAGTTCCAGTTGATGAGTTTGTACACTGATATTAGGGGAATTGACCAGGGATTTAACATCAAAAGAAACTAATGATTCATGATCGTCTAATGGTATTTTATTAATATTCTCTATAAATGTGAGAATGCTGTGGTAATCATAACGATTATTTTTGTTAAATTTGTTTAAATCAGGTTGTTAGCCTGTAGGGGAAATAAACTTATTTTGCTTTAGTTGGGATAAGTAGAGAGTTAGTAGGTCCCTTTTTTTATTTTTTATTTTTCGTACTTATTTTCTGCTAATTTACTCGTTTGCATACTTCCAATTTATTTGATTTTCAAAAATAAAATTAACTCAAATTTTTACTTAGCAAAAATAAAACAGAAAAAGGAAATGAGTCTTAAAATTCATTGTTTACTATCCAATTTAAATCCACCTCTGACCCTTGAGCCAAGTGATGGACAATCATACGAGTTAATGTTCTGAAAAATATCCCGAGGCGAAATCGAGAAACGGGTTTTAGCTCAAAATTCGGGGGGGGGGGCAACCTCCCTTTAAACTCTGAAGAAACGTGGAAAAAATGTGAGAGATGATTTTAATTAAACATTTCTAAAATGTAACACATTTAAATTCGAATCTAACGACATAACTTTTTTCCGGAAAACAAATCAGGTTACCGAGATATTAATAAAAATAAATGTGATTTTGTTGATAATCGAAAACAAGTAGTAAACATCCACTTGTTGAACTCATATTAAGCAGTATATTAACAAGGCATCGCGAGGCTTTGTCATTGAAACGATCTTTATGCAATATATATATTTAATATTACGCAAATGAATAGTTAATCATGATAATAGGATAATTGAAGTAGGCGGTTGTGCCGGGTGGGACTCTCACTTCACTTGTTCTACAGAAGGGCTCCTAAATGTAGGTTCACAGCCACAGCTAGTAGATTCACACGCGTATCCGTCAGTATAGATAACAATATATTCATGTTTTCTAGGATCTGTATGAGAGAGTTAGTCTGAGTTGTCTCGGACCGATTTTTACCTCCTATGGTTGTTAGCAGGGGGTGAAAAAATAAGGCATTGTCACGCGAACTCTTTTTTATATGTATCCGTTAAAAAATAAAATAGTTGGGAAAAAAAATAAATAAATAAAAACGTTGAAGGGAAATGCTTTAAGAAAATGAGAATCGATATTGTGGAGTTTATCTTCCTATCGTTTGTAACGAAGGACAAAAGGAAAGGGTGGGGCAATCTCTTATTTGTGATCATTTGCCCTGTGTTGGAATTGGAATCACGTAGAAGTGGTATTAAAGTTAAAGATGTCATTAGAATGGCGGTTTCTCAGTGACCGAAGCCTGCTGGGTATTCGGACCGGAACCTCCAGTTTGACTATCAGTCATTCTTCAGCAGTCTTTTATTTTACCCAGGAACGTCTCCTATCTTCCAATCAATGAAAAGAAAAAGACTGAATTTCACTAGAGATTCCTTTTACATTTAAAATGTTCTCTTCTTTTAGGTTTAATTTATTTTATTTTTATTTATTTTATTTATTTTGTATCTTTGGTATTTAATTTATTGATAATTAAAGCTAGTATCTCAATCTATTGTTGAAAAGTCCATTCTATAACTTTCTTTGTCCATCTTGTATCTTTGGCAGCTCATTTCCACATATTCTCTTCTATCGGTTCTGTATTCCATTGATAAGCCTTTCTTTTTTTTACTTATTCTTAACATATTCCTCTTCATTCGCCTCACCACTATTTTAGGTTTATCTATACATTGGCCATAATTCAAGTTTCACAACAATAAACCGACGATTATTTTTCTCTTCAATGTTTACGTTTGACCTAAACAGTTTTCTGTTATGGAAATATGGCGTGGCTTGGTGGAAATCTTATTAAGACATCGTGATGGCAATGTACGTACTGTAGTACCAACTAAAACCAAATCCAATTGTTTAAGCACCGGTAAACTTCCTGTGGTACCAAAGTTGTAAATGTAAATTCACTGAAAGGGACCAGAGGTTAACCACATTACTATACTATCAAATTCGTTAGCAACCTTTCCAGGCGTTGTCTTATTACAGCGTTTCGAGTTATACAGCATTTATGCGATCATGTTCCAAAGCATGTTTAACATATTTATTGTTCTATAACACTTAAGAATTTTCAAGAAAAGGTACGAAGTACTAAGTGAAAAAACTTTCTTATGTTCACAGCAAAACTGAATTTAAATTCAATAATTATTTTATTTAATTAATTATGAATGTATAATTTAATTAATTTATTATTAATCATACTTAAAAACCATTCAAAATGTAATTGTTTACATTTTATTTTACAATTTCAGATAAATCTGATTTAATTTTATCGGTGTCTCCAGAAAAATAGATTTTTCGGGAATAACAAATTAGTTAAATTTTTATTTAAATGGACTAAATTTTAGAATTATTTAATTACAATAGTCGTAATTATTTTTGAAATTTTCAGATTACACTGTTAAAATAGTATTTTACCTTTTGATTTGTATATATGTGTTCTATTTATTATTTTTTTGTATTTATAACTAGGTACATAGTTATTTTTTTTTGTGGAAACAACTTTTTATTTACTTTAGTAATTGTTTTAAGTAATAGTGCGTGAGTTTAATTGAATTGTGCCGAGGTGCAACGGGTCGGCCGATTCTTATTAGACAGGGACGTCAGAAATAGGGATGGCCAATATAGATTCGATTACTCATTTAATCGATCAATCGTTTGCCTTGAATTGATTATTTAACTCAGTTAGTATTTCTATTAACATTTTTTTGTTTAGACCTCCTACAAGAAAAAAAGAAACGCGGGAAAGAATTGTTCGGGCGTATAATTGCTTCTTAAATATGCATAAAGACAAAAAGTAAGATGTTTCTTTAAATTCAAGTAAACCCGAGACAAGAAGCGGTACGCCAAACCTTCCACCTCTCTCAGTCCCCAGAGGTAGCAAATATTTCACAACACCCCTTGCCATTAATAAGATTTTTGGTTTAAATAGAAATAAGATATTATCTGGAGTAGTCGGACAAAAGGTAGCCTCGTGCAAAGCAAGTTAACACAAAAGGAGGCGTCACTGCGACAATACCCCTAAAAACAGTACACAAAATTACAACACCCTTTCCACTAGAACCTCCCTCATTTTTATCATTCGGAGTGCGTTCATTCAGATCGCTGTATAAAAGTGCACAAAACTGGATACTCTAGATTTTCACTAAAAGCATTAATATACTTCACATCCCTTCTACAATTTAATTAACTAATAATTAACTAATTTAATTAACTTAGTAATTAACATTTCTTCTTTATTAAAATTACTGACGACTAAACATCTCATCATGAGGTTTTAAGTAAGGAGCATGACGTCGATTTTTTATGGATATACACTTTTTAAGGGTACTAAGTCCAAAAAACTTTAAATATCTCTTTTTCTCATACTTAGTCTGGGCTGATGCATGGATCCCAAATTTCTCAGACGATCTCAATTTTGTATACGGGGGAGTTTTGTTCGAGGATGCCGGACCGAATTTACTTAGCAGTTCCTCCTTTTCTATGTTTTTTACCACCAGCCCTTATAACCTTAATATAATTTTTCATGTCTAACTTCTTGTTGTGAAAACCCCTATCCCAACAATCGACATATCCTGTTGGAATTCAAAAGAGTTTAGACGTGTTTAACATGGTTGATCACATTGATGTGTGTAAGTAGAATAATATTCCTGGAATTCCTGTGGGAGATTTAGGACTGTATTGAAGGGATGATAAAACGTAAGTGTAAAACAAATAGGATAATAAAAATGGGAACCAACAGAAAACTCTCGGTTTGGTGAAATACTGACGCGAGTCTTAGGTCGAGACTATCTGGGGACTGAAATCTCTTTCTCGTCTCGCAGGTGTCCAGCGGCGGTGCTATATACACACAGTGAGCGGGGCCAAACGGAAGCTTGGTCTTTTTTTTGACAGGTCGCGCCGGTATGGCGAAAGTAAAGGAATGAAATACATAGCAAGGGGAATTTTAGGCGAGAACCATTCAATTCCTTTTAACATAATGATCTACTTTTAGGAAGATTGGTACGTGCAAGAAGCAAAGGAAATCTCGAATGACACTTCTTTTTTTTAACAAAATCTTAACTGCTTAATTGGTGAGATAGTATTTTACATAAGTTAAATATTTTCCCTTTACTTTTAATATTAAATTTATACATAACTTCCTTTAGCTTGCTATTATATTTATTTTATAATAACATATTGAATTAAGATGACTCTATAAAGGGTTGAAGCATTTCATCAGTATAAATCAGATCCATCAATTGTTTAAACTTAATATGTATAATTTATAACTGTGAAACCGTAATAGTGGCATCTCCAGTTTAAATTTTAAGAATTAAGTGTATTATCATTTGATTTATTTCTATCTCTTAGTTGTTATAGATCCCTTCTTTTTCATTTTTTTTTCGACCAAACTCTTTTTGTTTACCTACTGCTCCTGTAATTAGTGTCAAAAATATTTTCTAATATAGGGCAGAAGTTACAAAACTGCGACGAAAAAGTGAGGTTTTAAGTTTCGAGTCTCTATATTGTGGTAATTGTTAGCGGGCTTTCTTCCTTTCGTCTTTAATACTACTACTACTACTACTAATAATAATAATAATAATAATAATAATAATAATAATAATAATGATAATAATAACAATAATTAACTTTTACTTGTTGGGATTCTAACCTTGGTTTCATACGAGAGCATCTTTGCTCCCTGGCTCTGCAGACTCCTCTATTTATTTTTTTTTATTATTTTTTAATGGCTCTGTTCCAGTTCTATCAATGTTCACAGATTAAATTATTTTAAAATACGTTTCTAACACAATCTTAAAGAACATTCGTTGGTTTAATAGTGGCAGTGTAAATATTTTTTCAATTTAAAATATAATCATAAGCGTTAACCTTAATTAACATACATACCGCCTCCACTTTATTCAAATTTCTAAAATACCTGTTTCTAGTGCTAATTCAAATATCTTTACTGAAGGCATGTCTCCCTCGGTAAAACCCTTTACTACCTAAATGTTGGAGTAGGGTTATTTTAATGAATTTTTTTCGACTAAAGATGATAGGGTGAATGAAAAGGGCAAAGCCATAAGATTAGTTAATTAGACGCTAGATGAAGTTATATATAAATTTAATATTATATTTAGAGGGCAAATATTTAACTGTTGTTAAATACTATCTCAAAAAAGGTTAAATAAAGCAGTTAAGGTTTGGTTAAAACTTAAAGAGGTATCTTCGAGATTTCTTTAATTTTTTTTACTTTTTTTGACCAAATAATAGTTATTTGTGCAACTAGTGAGCAAAGTTGCTCTTTGCAGCACGAGAGAAATGTTTACGCTCGAGCCTCAGGCGAGGACGGAAAGGTTTCACCAGTGCAGCAAAGGCACTAAGCTCGAGTTGTACATTAAATTTTTCCTACAGTTAGTTTTTAAACTGTAAAAAATATAAAATAATAGAGAGTTTATCAACATGTAAAAAGTTTTACAATATCAACTAAACCAGCTGTTCTGTTTATAGCCTGTGTTGCCTCTTTTGCCTAATTCAGCAAACCTGACTGATTATACATAAAATTTGATTCTTTATTTTAGATTGCCAATCTTCACTTTTTTATATTTTAACATTTTTAAATCAAGTAGTTAGTTAAAAAATAAAAATTAGTCGTCATTGTTATTGGAACAAAGTTCCTTATGGCACGTTCTGGAGCCGGGAGTGAAAAAAAACGACCAAAATCTCCGTCACAAAATCTACCGATGATGATAACTTGTGTAAAAATTGACCGACTTAGTTGAAATTTGGTACACATGTTGATTTTATTTATGCGTAGGCTGCGTTCGTTAGATAACGTTATGCACCCAAGCGTTCACGGGCAACGCTAACGTAAATGTAAGCTTCAAATTTAAAATTGGAATTTTAGGACGGGAAAAAATTCTATCTTTATTTATTTAATGAGACAAACAACTTTTGTAAATATTTTTTTTTAGTTAAACGAACACCAACATGGCTATGAAGTGATAAAGATCCCTAAAGTTATTAAAGCGGGCCGTATTGTTTAAAAATGAGAAAACAACGTTTTCTTATATCTTATGTTCTAACATAACGATTTTAATACAACTTCATACACATCGTCTTAAGTACAATTGAAACAGTCATGTAAAATTTCAACCTGATACAAGCAGAGATTTTTTTAGTTTTGACGATTTATATTTTATATGATATTATTTTAATTGGAGTAATACGCCGACGGAGTCTGATAGGATGGTTCTTTTCTTTTTTACAGCCATCTGGTTTAACTATAAACTCATAAAAAAAAAATGTTTTCTTAATTTACAATACATTATTTACTGTAAGACACTCCCTTCAAAGATAATAAAAAGTTTCTTTTAATTTTGCCTTAACTTCGCTAGTACAAATAGTTAGTTACTTTTTATTTTGTCTCTTTTCAAACACTGCCATGTATTAGTAGTTAGTACTGTGATTTTATAATTTATATTTAATGAAAAGCGTAAGGAACTTCGTTCCTACCGGGTGTCCCGCGATACCACACGTATTTTTATTATTATAATTTGGATTATTTGATATTTGTTTAGATTTAAATTCTTTATGTTTGTAAGTTGGAACACTGGAGTGCAAGTAAGTGTGCGGTCAAGTAAAACGAGTGCGGTAAAGTAAAACGAGTGCGGTAAAGTAGTAAGTGCAGGAATCTGCTGTTTTGCGTACTATTTTGAGTATGATAACAACCACTTTATGGGTCAACTGAAGGAAAAGTATATTATTACATCGTCTCCCCAAAGGTGTAGTAGTCAATTCTACTTTTCGTTGAAAATGAGCTAAATATTGAAATCTAGGTCAATTCATGACAGAACTCCTAGAGTCAATATTTGGAAAATCACGAATATTGACTTTTTGGAAATTAAACAATGGTAAAGTAACGAATACCCTATTCTCTACTTCACTGTTCTTCAATTCCATGCATTGTCTTTAAAAAAAAAACAGTGCATATACCATAGTCGTTATTTTAAGATAGTGAATTGTTTAATGAGTTATAATTAATTATCAATTTTATTGATTGCAATATATATTGCTTATTTTTTTAATAAAATGATTAAGTGTAATTTTATTTAATTTTAGTATAATACTCTTTTCTTACTTCTTATATAACTTCAATTAGGGAAAAATTAAGAACAATTGACCTTGCCAGAGCAATTCTGAGATTTACAAAATAGAGTGTTAAGACAATAATCATAAACAATGGTCATTAGAAAATTACAGTAAAGTATTTGAGTTTTAAACTGAATCCATTAGCCAAAAAAGAATGTTTGCAAAAAGTGTGTTTTTTTGAATTATTTGTCTGGTGAAGATAAAGAAATGAATGAGCAAAACCACTCTATTGGGGTAGAAAATTAGTTGCTCCAAACGAAGCGACCTCGATAAAGAGGCAGTCAAAGAAAATTGTGAAGTCTTAGCATTTAACATCAATTTGGAGGCGGTTCTACAGCTTCCCTTTACAGGTCCTTTTTTTAAGAAAATTTTTGTTTTACAATTGAACAAATTTCAGTTTAGGAACCCAGGATGTCATTTGTTACACCTAGGACAAAACAGAGAGTAATAGAGGAGCATCGAACTATTAAAATATACAAGTACATCATGAGTCATCAATCATGTAAGATTGATGTCGGATAGCTGTGGCGGGCTAAAAAATTAAACTTCAGCAGTTTGTTATTGACTGCTGTTAATAATCATCCCACAATAGAACTCATTGATCACGTGCTTTTTGTACCTGGACTCAGGTACAAAACTCCTCCGGTACCCGTTCGCCCCGGCGTTCACCGATAGAGATCTATATCGAGATTTCGTCGGCCGACCAATGCTTAACACAAATGGGTACCGCGGGACCGGATTTCAAGCCGCTGTTGGGAAACCAGCAGAGTCCGGTATTGGAGTTGGATTCGCGGTGGTTGTGGTGCAAACCCAAGTACTTGTATTCTAGGGAGGCTTTAGGGTCGACAAACTACGCGCTGGACACGGACACCAAGAGGCCCATCGAGCCACCCGAGTGGATGGATTATAAGATGTAAATAAAAGTCGAATTAATCCATTAATGTTTAAGATACGTTTCGACCCTAGTAAAGGCATGTTCAGTGTAAAGAATGAAAAACAACAAGATATACTCTTGCTTTGAGTTCCATAACACCTCTGACGATGCTTTCAGTAGTGGAAGTGAAACGTCGGACTTCAACTTTTATAGCGCGGATTTCATCGGCAACCAAGAGATTGTTCCGTTTCATATTTGATGCAGGTTTATTATGTTACAAATACGGGTTTATCGTAGTGAGAATTAAGTTCATCCTTTGTGTCAACAGTGACTAAATATTAAAGCAGGTATTTAAGAAATGTATGCCAGAAAATTTACTTGGTTAACACGACAAATGTATAATTTTGTCAACTATACGACATACTCGTTGAAACTGTCACTTTATGTATTTCACTTAGCATAATAATTTAGATTTGGTAAATGTATTTCGTTAGTAATTGTGTTCGAATAATATTCTGCTTTAGAATTTAACTTTAAGTATTGTGTGAAGTTCTTTGGTCGATATATCTTACCTTCACCTTGGATATTCCTTAAAGATACGACGCTATAATACATTTATTTTCTTAAGGTCGCGAATGTTAGATCAGTTCCAACATTCTCTTTTACTACACTGTTTTATATTACTTATAAACGTTATATTTCTGATTACTTAGACGTATTAATAGTTTGCATGAAGAATCAAATCGCCTGTATACTCTATAGTTTTTTTTTTTTTTTTTTTTTTTTTTTTTTTTTTTTTTTTTTTTTTTTTTTTTTTTTTTTTTTTTTTTTTTTTTTTTGTAGTTTCTTCTCGCTTCAGCTTTTTTAATAATAGTAAATGTTATTCTATAACAAATACAATAACTTCAACTTAACACCGGTTGAAGCTTACAAGAGAAACATTACCTGACGGATACCGAGCTAACGGTTTCGAAGTTTTATCTAGTCCTACGTGTTATCTGTCGTAGGATACATGTTTCATACTTGTTAGAAAAAAAGTATAACTAAAAAAAGGAAATTTTGCGGCGAAACTTTTTTATTAAGGGTTACAAACGTATAAAATTGGCGGATTCAATTTTTGGAACGAAGTTTCTTATGCCACGTTATAGCGTCGGGAGTGAATATAAAATCCGTTTTTACTGATATCTTACTATCTAACGTAAAGAATTTAATAAAAAAAAATAATAAAAAGAAATATACGACACAAGGGTTTGGAGTGTGATGTTTCGCTTTCACTACTGGAAGCGTTTTCAGGGATGTGGTGCAACGTGATTTTAATTTAAAGCCACAACAAGATATACTGACGACTGGAGAGAAGGACGGCGCCGTATTTATTACCAAAGATTATAGATAATACCTCAGTATTCTGAAGAAACCGGCCACCTCAATTTTGAGAAAATTTGTGTACTCGTATCAAAAAATATGTTTCAAAGCCGGGTGGTAAGAGAGGCGATTGAGATCGAGATACAAACATATAACTTCAGCAGAGAGGATGGATTCACCCTTTCTCGGACCAGGAAACCTTTGGTCAGCACTAGTGTCAAGCTGAAAGCAAGAGGCAGCGAGGCACCAAAGTCACTTCCCGACTTCAAACATAACCCGCTCTACAAAGAGACACTGACGAAGGCAGCATCCGCCCGATTGTATCATTTCGACGAAGGATTAACCCGACCGATCCAAGGAACCCCTGAAAAAACAGGTAGAATCTTTGTCCTAGAAAACTTATAAATACATCTTCTTGTTGCTTCAAGAAAACATCACAATGCACCACACCCCTAATACTGCAGAATAAGATAATACACTAACGTATGGCTATGCTTAAGATAGTTCTATTCAGCCACGGTTCATCTACACTTTTCACGAATTGAAGATTACTAATAAAGTTACCATCACTAAGATGGATTGTTTAAATCTATGTGTATAATTATAACAGAGGTTCATGATTTTATAAAAACTAATTGAAAACAAAGATAATCCAAACAATTTTTTATTTTTGTTCTTAAGTTTGAAACTTTAAGTCCAATCATTTCTAAAGAGTACGTAATTAGGAGAATAAATAGATTAATGGAATATTTAACGTTGGAGAATTTTTCGAAGCAACACAGGCTTTTATACTATTTTTTATTTAATTATTTCCATCAAGGAGGTCTTTTCAAAACTGATGATTGGATTTTATCTCATCATTATGTTACCAATTGTAAGGCGATGTAATCAATGAAATTTCAATTACAAGAATTGCATGTTTTGTCATTGTTAGATATCCACGAATAATTAGTAATCAGTTTATTAATTATTGTTGTATGATTAGCCATCAATTTATTATTGATTGGGTTAGATTATTTAATCAATATTAGATAACTAGTAAATCGTGGTCATTTTGAATTCGCTATTATTAACCAAATAATATAATGAATTCAGCCTGCAATAAGGATTTACTTTAAATATTGTTATAGTAAATTGCTCTTTTATCACTCGTGAGTCTGAATAATAAAATTCAGTCATATATTGTTAGAACGAAAAGTTAGATTAAAAAAGGTTGGTTGTGGGCGCAACGTTTTTAATAAACTAAAGGTCCAAATAATAATAAGTAATTCGATTCTTCTTTGAATGTAATTCTTGCTATGAAATAATTGTTGAATCAAAACTTTTTCTCTTGTGTACAACTTGACCCAAACGTTCTACCACCGTATGAATATTTCTCGATAAAAATTTATTTTTTTCTTTCATAACCCTACCCAATCTCAAAAGGTAGACGACACATTAATTCGTAATTTTTAATCTTCTCTCAACTAAGAATAAAAAGAACCATTTGAACTAACTTGTTTAACCAATCAAAGTAGAAAGAGAATTTTTAATCTTTTATAAAAAAGGTCAAGCTTAAATAAAGAAAGGAAAAATAAAAATAAACAACGCAGTATAACAACAAAAGGAAGGACCACAGGAATTTCTTTAGATATCAAAGCTGTACTTTATTCAAAGGCAAGCTCACAAACCCCCAGTATATTCAACCTCTCAAAAATGAGTATAATAAAACGAAAAGAAACATAACTAGATTCAAGCTAATCTTTTTCATTTTATTTAGATATACTGGCGGATCTAATATTGCTGATGAGTATGATTTTTAATATATATATATATATAGTATAATTATAACAG
>KZ655738.1:187384-200299 GCA_001010745.2 Gerris buenoi
ATATATATATAAAAGTATATAATCTCGCTAATCAAAATCTTTGGGTACTTCTAGACCACCTAGAGACTCGCGGTTTTTTGCGTTTGGTCGGAAATTAGCCCAAACCAACTGGAAAGATCCGAAAAGTAAAAAAAAAATATATATTTGTCCCCCCTTTAAAAAATTAAAGATGGCGGACGTACTTTAGTTGTTTTGGAGTTTTATTGTGCCTAAACGGTTAGTCGTATCGACAAACTGACTGCACCAACGTTAACTGATTTTAAAAGATCTAAAACTTTGGTCCTATGGCTTTTTGTCGTACCGTTATCGGTTCTACCTTAAATAGAGCTTAATTTTATTTTTTTAAAGGAAAAATTGTCTTTGAGCTCTTATGGCGTCCGCAATCGTTAACTGATTTAATTTCTGATTGGAGTGGTTAAACTTCACACTAATGCTCTTTAAATTGAGTATTTTTTATTTAATTAATTTTTCCTAGAACTAGAGTTATTAAATATATTACATATTTGATGATTGTTCAATGACTTCCCAGTCTAATTGGTTTTAAGGACTTTTTTTATTATTTATTATACCTTTTTTAGTATTTTTATCAATTACTATACATATTTATTAGTTTCTATTGGCTTTTTTTTAAATAAATAGATAGAGTCCTTACTACGATTTGGAGAAAATTATATTTTTAGTAACGGAATGAATGATGTTTTATAATATAGTCCTGATTTTATTCCTTGAAGGATTGGAAAAAAAACTATTTAGGCATTTCATTTAATTGATAGGCTTACATGACAATAGAAACATAGCCACTAATACCTAGCATGAGTCCTAGGGGTGAAGGCTAGTATATATATATACATATATTTGTCATACCATTAGAATGAAAGGAGTCAATATGTTTTTAGATACTTCTAGCATTCACGCTTACGATACTTAGTCATACTTGATGGTTTCTTTTCATTTGTTCGTATTATTCATAAAAGAATATTATACTAAAGAAGAAATGTTGCTTTTTAGAAAATGAGAAACGGGGGTTGTACAATCTAGAGTAGATATTTTCAGAAATATAATACCAATATGGTTTATGACCATTTAATTAATTTACTAGCATACGCGTGGGGTTCATGCTAGGAATCAGTGGTGATATCATAGTCCAATTATATTAGACTAGCCGTTACGCCCGTGGCAACGGACAGAATAAATATGATTAAAAAAAAGATCTTGTTATTAAAAAATTAAAATATTTAAATTGATATGAACTGTTTAAATAGTAAGTTTTATGCTAAGCGATTCATTACAGTGGGGTGGCTTAGTGGTAGAGCGTTCACTTGATGAGCTGGAGGTCACTGGTTCTAATCCAGCTTATAGCTCATCAATTTTTAACGTTATAAATCATTTAGAGGTGAGTCGCCGTCGCCGTCGCCCGTCGTCGGGACACAACTCGATTATATAACAGATTAAAGGTAGGCCACGTCATGAAATTAAGTACATCATATTACATCATTAGTTTTATGACAGACAATAGTACTACTGAGCCTGAGAAATAATATTAACAAAAGAAAGAACATACATCAACACATTTTACTATTTATAAGTACACCAAATTATATTAAACAAAAATAATTAAGGTTGAGGTGAAATAATTGAATATTATAAACTAAACTACATCACAAAAAATTAAACCTATGCAGTAGAAATAATTTGTCACATTGAAAAATTTCATTACTACATCTAAAACTGACAAAAAACGCACTAAAACATTAATTTTAATAAATTAAATCATTATCTTAAATAAAATAAAACATTTATTTAATAATAGCTTTTGAACCTATTAAAAAAAATCCCTATAATTGTAATATGATAATTATGGAGGTGTCTCCTCTCTCCTCCAACATTATTTAATATTATTTTTGAGTAAGTAAGTTATCACCGCCATACTTAAATGTATTTTCTTGTTGTGTTCAAATTCTACGTAACGATTGTTATAGTATAAGAATGGGTTAGCAAACTGTGAAGCCCTCGTAAATTGGTGACCCCCGACGTAATTGGACAGTTAATAAGAGCTAATCGGTCAGCGTCAAAGTAAGCTTGGTAATTTCATTAGATAAAACTATCAATGCCGTAGCTGTGAAATTGCCTCCGTTTTGGACCAATAGCCCAGCCGTTTGGTTTTCCACAATTGAATCGGAATTAAATATACGCGTAATAGAACATAGAAAAAACAAAATATGATCAAGTAGTGGGATCGCTGCAACAAGAAGTAGCTGTCTCAGCGTTTGATATCATTAAAAATTTGCCGGTAACTAACCCTTACTCAGTTATTATTAACGCTCTTTTCGAACGTCATTCACTGAATGAAAGTCGTCGTATTGAAGAACTTTTATTAGGACAAGACATGGGTGATACAATACTATCAGAAATTAATCGCTCGCTGAAACTACTTATAGGTTCCTCCACACTTATCACTGACGATCTAATAATTCAGCTATGGATTCGAAAAAACCGACAATGGTACAGCAAATCGAAAAAGGAACATGAACAGCATCCAAGGAAAGTATTCTAGCGCCTCCATCGTCACCTCACGACTCAGGAAGGTAATTTTTCATAAGATTCACAGGCTATCCAATGCAGGTGTGCGCTCAACTAGAAAAAAGATCTGTAGAAGTTACTTATGGCCAGAAATGAATAAGGGCAAGATGCTGTATAGGCTGTCAAAAAAAAAAAAAAAAAAAAAAAAAAAAAAAAAAAAAAAAANAAAAAAAAAAAAAAAAAAAAAAAAAAAAAAAAAAAAAAAAAAAAAAAAAAAAAAAAAAAACTCAGCACATACACTTAGATTTTGTAGGACCACTACCCCCTTCTAATAACTGTAGAAATCTACTGTCCGTCGTAGATATTTTTTTCAGATAGCCTGAGCCTGAAGCTTACCTATTAAAAGATATCTCATCGGGGACGGTGGCAAAATCGTTTGTCATAGAGTACGTGTCCCGGTTCGGAGTACCTCTCCAGGTGACTGCAGACCAAGGAACTCTATTTGAATCACGGCTTTTTGAACACCTGACAAAGCTGTTAGGTACGACCCGCATAAGAACAACAGCCTACCACCCTCAGGCAAATGTTATGGTAGAGAGGTTTCACCGGAGTTTAAAGGAAGCATTGAGAGCGACTGATAACGCAATCAATTTGACAGAAGTTTTACCCCTGGTTTTGCTTGGCTTAAGAACTGCCACAAAGGAGGATCTGAAATATAGCCACGCAAAACTTCTCTATAGGGAGTGCCTCCGGGTACAAGGTGAATATTTTATTCCATCATCTACTGCAGCATCTTCAGAATCCTAAAATCTTGTTGATAAAAAATTTGGGAAATATTTTGAAGCTATCTCATCCTAGGGCTTTCAATATGGCGAGCTGATGTAAATTTCATTCATTAAAAGAATATCTGATTTCCTTAATGTTGACTTTTTTTTTGAAAATTTTTATTTTTATGCCTCCACAAAATGTATCAATTTTTATTTCCATATAAACATTTTTTTATCGCTCTGATAAGGCGCTTGATTTTTTTACCTGTAGAAAGTCGTCAAAATTTGATAAAATTCGTATTTTTCAACCCTGTTTTAACACTTTTTATTTTAAATCTTCGTAGCAAATTCTTTCAATTATTTTTTCTAGAGCCCGGGCGCCGTGGGGCGCCATCCGTTATTGTGTTTTTAGGGTAAACTTGGACCCACTTGTATCTCCTCCTAGGGCTTATAATTTAGCGACCCGGGGTCGATTTTACCTTTTAAATATAGTTTTCGGATTTTTGACCAGCCCCTTCATTTTTGCCCCCCCCCCCATTTTTTACCTGCTCCTATTTTTATTTTTTTATTTTATTTTTCTGCATTCCCCTAGGGGCGCGATTTTATAAAGTCTATAACCATAATAAATAACGCTCTACATACTATTAGGGTTCTAATGCTATAAGTTTTCAAAAATAAAGTCAACATTTGTTGAGATGTCGAAATATTGCGAATAGTACTAATTCAAGAAGGTTTTTTTCCGCTGTTTTGGGTTAAGGGGATGAGACTTTGGGGGTGGCAGTTTGCCCGCCCGATTGAAGTGGGACACAATTTCGTGGTTCAATTTGAAAACGCCGAAATTGCGGTCACCTTTAGGGGCGGGGGGTTGGGATAGAAAACAATGTATTTTCTTGTTGTTGGGTACCTTAGGTTCAACAAACGTATTGCATAATATCCTTATCCACAAATCCCGGGCAGAGAGTGATGCTGATAAAGCTGAATTTTGTGACCCAACCTACTGAGCAAACATAACCCATGAACTCTTACAGTCTATAAGATTAGAGTTGGCACTATCAAAAGGCGGGAAAATTTTGAGGAAACGATTTTATTGGTCCCCCATGTTGAATGCAACTTCAGAAAAAAAATGCTCTACTCTACCCCTGTTCCACAAAAAAAAAAAAAAAATATAACATGGCAACACCGATTTTCCCTTTTTATAACCCCAAAACTACCTCCACGTTTGTTGTTTCCCGCCTTCGATTGTGCCAACTCTAATCTTATAGACTGTAGTACCTCATTAACTCTCTTCTCCACCAAAAGCCCATGCTACATTTTCTACACTATAAATCATCTTCCTAGAAATAAAGTCCCTGGCTATGATCTCATGACGTCTCACATCCTTCAGCATCTTCCCAAAAACGGAATTCTTTACCTCACCTACATCTATAACTCAGTCCTTTGAACAACCATTTCCCTTACCTTATGGAAATTCGCCAAGATAAATATGATTCATAAACCTTGAAAACCTTTTCACCTACCTACTTAATGGGAAACAAATCCTTGAAAAGCTACTTCTCCGAGGAATTAATCCAACTATAACATCCTTAAAAATTCTCCCAGATCATCAACAAGGCTTTCAATCCCTCTATTGTACCGTACAGCAGTGCTACAGAGTCGTAAATGAAATATCATCTTCCCTTGAGCAGAATAAATATTTCTCGGCGGTATTCCTCGATGAAGCTCAAGCATTTGACAGGGTTTGGCACGCGGGCCCACTTTTGAAATTCAAGGGCATCCTTCCTTCACCTACTGCTTAATAATAAAATCATTCCTAAAAATCGTTACTACCATGTACCCTAAAACCTTTCTAATTCCTCAATTCTCCCTATAAAAGTAGGGGTACCCCAAGAGAGTACAAGGTCCAATCCTATATTCTATTTTCACATCTAACATCCCTGAGCATCCTTAAAAAACTCTTGCTTTTTTCGCAGACGATAAATGTATATTATCATCAAATAAATCTGCTACAGCAGCATCTAATAAAGTTCAGGAAAATGTCTTATTCCTAAAAATATGGCTAAGAAAATAGAGAATAAAATTCAAACTTTTACACAGACTCTTACTCTATACATCTAAACTCAACACACTTCAATCCCAAATCCTTAAAAGAATAGCTAACTCTCTTCTGTGTCTCCAAATTAACCATTTACAATGACCTCAAAGTTCGTTTGTTCGTGACCTAGCCACCTCCCGATACAAATCTTTCTAAGACTCAATTTCCAATCACCCTTACCCTTTAATCTACAACCTAACATCACCATTAATTCCTGGTAACCCTCGTCGACGCCTAAAATGGCAGTGGCCCCTTGGCCTATTAAACATTTATTAATAACATAATATACACCTAATATTCATGTCGGTAATACTGTCAGTTGTCAGTACTACCAACCTATGTTATATTTATTGCCTATAACATTTATATGTAGTTACAATATTAAAATAAATCTAAAGAAACAACAACTACAAAAAACATATAACTATATCTAACTGTCAGTGAAAGAAACAAGGTAATTTTGCTACTTTCTAATACACTGTGTATGCTGTACGTGTATATATAGCTCTGTATAAAAAGAAAGATAGAATACGTGTGAAGGGTGAGAGGGCCTGTAAGAGGAGGGTAAGCCTTAGTGACAGCTGTCAGAGCTTGTAGTTCGTAGTGTTCCATCTAGTCGCTTTACCACCCAATACTACACCATAATCAAATATGTATTATATAAGAAAAAAACACTATATTTTTTGACCAGCCCCTTCATTTTTGCCCCCCCCCCATTTTTTACCTGCTCCTATTTTTATTTTTTTATTTTATTTTTCTGCATTCCCCTAGGGGCGCGATTTTATAAAGTCTANATATTAAAGCTGAAACAAGGTTTCGAGTCTTTTTTTATCACCAACTAACCGAGGCAATGACAAAGTTCCACGTTGTTGCTGACTCTTTGCTTCGAAATAATTTTGCCCCTTCTCCTATATTTTGACTCATCACTATGGTTATCTGTAGCTCTCAAAATTTCGAGAAAGACTCGTTAGGAAATAAATGCTATTAAGACGTTAGCTTCCTGTCTTTGCGATAGTACTTAAAATATTTTCGCTTTTGTCATTAAACTCCATATAATTATTCATAATCCCATTTTTAATATTTACTTGGATATCCTATTGAAAAAAATTTCTATACGAAAATATAATTTTATAGTATTGGGTGAGACTGTCAAAGATAATTTATTGTATGATCTTTATCCAAGCAATTGGAATAAGTAGGTATATGGCTTAGTGTGGTAAATATTTTCGTATACATGCTAAAAGCATACATGATCCTCAGTAAAACACACTTTCATGATGTCTTGTATTTATCTATGGTCAGGGGCGTAGTGGAGGGCCTTTTGGGTGGGGCTGTGATAAGTTGTTGTTGTAACTCAGTGGAGGACCCTGTATCAAGAAGGGCATGAGACTACAGTCTGTGACAACGAGAGTTGGTGCGTTGGCAGCGCGGGAAAAACTAGCAAATGGCGTGGGGAACCAATCAGAGCTTAAGATTTGCCCTCTGGATAACCATATAAAAAGGTAAATGTAGTGGCTTTATTTTTTCCCTCAGAGGTTGGCCAATCTGTGTGTCACTCGATTTCCCACGCTATCACGCACTAACTCTAGTTTGGCACAGACTGTAATGTGACATACGTTTTTTTTTCTTATTCTAATATACTCGTATATCGGGCACCGCGTTTGAGGAAAGGTTTAGTAAAAAAAATCTTAACCTCGCTTACATTTATACAAAGAATATGTTCTGCTTTTGGTGCTTAAACGTTTATATTACGTGCTTGGTCCGCTACATCTGGTGCAATTCGTGCTACACCACAGAGAAGGACCAATGTCCTCGCCATGCAAAGGCCATTGAAATGAGTGTGGTTACAATCAACCTGTCAGCACCTTTATCTCCCTCTAGAACTAGCATTTTACTCCTCTCAGTGTGCATCTTTACCATGTCAATAAAACGACTTTGTTTCTTTCATTTAATAAGAACTTATCTTGAGCAACTGTTGCAATGGTTGATTCATCAGAGATGAACTCAAGAGATGATTGCGCTCTAGATTTTAATCCATTGTTGCCATAAAATGTTATAACTTCTCCATTATGAAATGCCATTTTAAACATTAAACCATTTTTACGACGAGTTTACTGGACTATTATGTTTTATTTCAGGAAACATTTACAGCCATCTAATTATAGTCATACAATATTATCATATCCATTTACACAGTTTTTTTTTTTTTTTTTTCTTTCAAATTCTTTCTTTTTACAAACCAACTCAATTTCTAAAAACCCTTAAACGAAATGAAGCACCTTTTTATCCTTTATTTTAATTTAAATGTTATTTTCAAAAACCTATATGTTCCGAAGTAGACACAGCATTTAAAGTTTTTATCTGAATTATTTACCTTCATTCTCTTCGTTTGCTTGCGGTACATATTGGTTTGCATTTTCCTTGTTTTTATTTTTATGATCTTAAAATATCATTCTAATATTTTTTAAACAAACAATAAAATCTTGCAGTACACGGGTGAAATAAAATCAGAGCCATACATAGATTGGGTATGTCACATACAATTAAAAAAAATGATTTAAATCTTTCTTCGATAAATGAAAATATATTTTTATAAATATTCAAAAAGTGTTAAACTATGGGTGGTTGGTTATGAGGGTTTTGTTTTAAATGTTAAACAAAATCATATTCATTTTTTTTTTTTTTATCAATGTTTCGGAAACTAGTTTTTTTGTGGCAACACGACTAATAAGTTAAAGTCGTATTTAAATCGACTATGATTTATAATTTTTTAATCAACATCGTCGGAACCATTTTCGAGAGTTGTTGGCATGTAGCGCCGCCAAATTTGAACTAATATTTCTTTGAAGCTAGATTTCTTTGGACAAGTATGCCAAATTCAATTAAAAGTGGCCTAGTTATTTAGGCTCAACCGTACAGACGATTGACGAAAGACATATTATAATTTTTTTTAAAGACATAAATTCTGTACTATTATCTATTCGTATTTTAATTTTAACATAGTCAGTTATTTTGAAATCATAGTCACAAAACAATGACGATCGCCTAAGTAGTGCACTAGAGCTATTTTATATAAAGGAAATCAAAGTAGACGTGAAAAGTTTCCGAGTGGGGTTCTAATTAATTCCGTTGATATTTCGGAAACGTTATGTTTGTAGCGAGTCAAGGATAACAACAAAAAAGACTATAAAATTCTTAATTCGCCTAATAGGAATGCCAAATTAGATCGTGGTGTAATCAAAACCATATGATTTTCCTCTCTACTTCAATGAAATTGATTTTGTAGAGTCAGCTTTAAAAGAGGAAATGGTTTTAGACCTTTAATTTTCTCTCCCTTTCTTTTATAAACTTATGGATTTCACATGGTTATACAAAAATGGTCTATACACATGGTTGGTCAAAAATGGATAAATTCATCCGGTAACGTGACGACACTTGACGAGAATTGAATTCTACTCTTCGTAACTTATCACCATCTTGTTCACAGCGAGATATGGAAACATACTGAAAATATATTTTGACAGGAGAATTGCTGACAATTACCGTAGAATAGTGTTGGGTTTACTACCTGTCATTTCAAAACTGATAAGAACAGATAGCTTTGAAAGCAACTCACAACACCCTGTCTCCCGTGCATGCGCTGAAAAGGTTTCATACTCTCTCTTGTTATACTGTGATCTGACAAGTCACTTTATAAAATAAACCGATTCTACCATATAGTATTTAAATACTACATAAATAAATGATCGACAGGAAAAGCTATTACAAGAACATGCTATTGAATGTCTTTGTCACCTAGAAGTTATATTGACAGTGGGATTGACATTTGATACTAGCCTTCCTTGGCATAATGAGAACTAGTGTGAGTGAAAGCCATGTTCAACCAGTTGTTAGGATCTAAAGTCAGAGTTGTAGGTAAGGAACTTGTCATTCCATAATGGCTGACACTAGGGAGATTCATCACATTTTTATTTCAGTATGAGTTTATATTGGCCATTTCACAATTTTTTTTTTGTAATATTTAGAAATATGCTTTAAGTCATCAGATCATGCTCCTACTGTCGATTATATATTTTTTATTATATATCAATCTAACTTTAAATTTTTGAGTGCCTAGGCTTTCACGGTTGATGGCATCATTAAGTTATAGGTCTTCCGGTGGTGACCGCGTCACGTGTCCACGGTGTGACAACGTGGACTACGTTCTGCCTCGCACAGATCAATATGTACTCTTTGATGATGACTCCAGCATAGGAGGCGAACCGTCAGAAAACATGACGTGTAGCTACTAGACCTAGATTAAAATATAATTTTTTATCGATACATTATTGGTTATTGGTTGTAATAGTACATTACGCGTCGAGTGTGAAAAGTAGCATTTCGCATGCAAGTGTGGAGTTTACACCCGAGCGACAGCGAGGGTAGTAAAACCACACGAGCAATGCAAAATGCCGTTTTCGCACGAGTTGCGAACCGTACTTTATCTACGATTGTCAGATTTTAATAATAAATGCAGAAAAAAATAATAAACTTCCTGTATGCAAGCTCGAATTTCAGTATTTCTCTTTTGATAAAGATGACATCAATTCGTTAGTTGTATTTTTTGCCGAATTAATTATTTCGGAAGGCGTATTATTATTCTCCTCATATTCGTCATAATCACTTAAATCACTCATTGATTTTCACAAAAAAAAACTCGATACAAACAGTTACTTTTATTAAATAAATATCAAATTAGTTATATTAAATGTAAACAAACTCGCTAATCGTGCGTAAAGTTGAAGAATTCTTCTTCTTTTCGTCACTAGAGTGGAAAAAAAAGAGGAATTCTTCAAAACCATGAGACACCATGCGCAATTAATACAGGTGTGTAAAGAATCGCTTTCTACGAATCTAAACAGAGATACAATGTTTATATTACGTATCAATCGTAGATAAAATAATTTTTCTTGTTTTATTAAGTGTTTAAAATATTAAAGATTTTCTTCAAACGTGATATGTTGCTTGATACGAAAGCAGTAGTTCAAGCTCGACCAAACTTTGTTAATTTTAGATAAGAATTGATTTTACAAAAGAAATGAATGAGACCGAAGTAAAAATCCCTGCAATAACACCCTAAAATGATTCTCTGAAGTAGTATCTCGGTTTTTGAACATCTCCTATAATCCAATGAATTATTGAGTGAACACCCAGAAGAGGTTTGGTGAGGTCGTTGGTCTTTTAATGCATTTTTAAATAAACATAACAATGTAACAAGGCCCTACGATACATTTTTAAAAGCCAATAACTATTCTATTTGATTGTGAGTACTAAAAGAGCTGTTACGAATCCTGAGTTTCTAGAAGTCGTTAAGAAAACCACTTTGCTGGAACGACCCGGCCCCTAAAGTTGTCATGCCGTATGTACGGATTAGCAGATTTGGATATGCAGCCACATTTCCATATCATTACTATAACAATCGATGTGCCGTTAGAAATGTATAATTAAAAAATCATATCCATGTGAAATTGAATTTAAAATAGAACTAATATAATTATCACCAAATGAACGTTATTGAAAAATAAAAGCTTTTACTTGTAAAATGTTTGCATGTATATTACCACTATAGCATATATAAGTTGCCTTCAAATAACTTAAATTTATTTTTTTATTTTTTTTTTAGTTCAAGACTCAAACAATTAAATATGAAAGTTAAAACTCAAAACATATTTATGTATGTTTTAAATATTTAATTATCGAATGCAACGATTGATCATCCACATTGTGTATTAACTTTAGCCTCCTAAAATGCATACTATTTTATTAGGGTTCAATCGTTGTATTGACCCAGCTAGTTTTTATTATATCATTTTTTTATTTTATTTTATTTTTTTATTTTTTTTTAGTGACTCTGAAATGAGTTTTGATGCCTCATTTATATGGGAATTATTAGCTACAACAAAGTGTAGGAGTGAATTGTTTTGTTGAGTTACTTTCGCTGTCTCCAGATTTAGGTGACACTATTTATTAGAAAAGACCGCTCATGCTAAGGGAACGAGTTTAATACAAGACTTTCCGACCCGGTTTTTCATCAAAACAAAAATTGATGTTGAACTGACTTGTTTTACAAGCTAGCTCGCGGACACTCGACCTTCATTGCAATCAATGTCACTATAGAAACCCGTCAACAAGCCTCTGTCTAAGTTATAATGATTATGCACGGCGGCATTAATATTAAAATGAAGTTGATGTTCCCTCCTCCGGTTTATACAGGAGAATGCAAAGTAACGTAAGCCCCAGGGCTCCCGAGGATGAATGGTTATCATCCGGACGATAAGTTAGATAAGATCCCGGCACGATACAACCGATAGCCTCTTCTCATTTGCACGAACTATAAGCCTTATTTTATTCTTATACCTCTTACAATGGTGCAGTTTAGCGTGCTGCATAATCCTTGTACATAATCGGTTTTAAGAGTATGCTTCAAATATGCTGGGTTTTAGATGATCGATTGAAATGCCGTTCCGGAGTGAACGGTTTCCAAGGTCTAGTTTGAAAACGATAAATAATGGAAATGAACCTTGATCATGTTTAATTATAACTTATGTACATACAGAAGGTGCTGAAAATGTAAGATTCACAGAGTAAATTACCAAGCATATAGTAGGCCAACAAAAAATATTTAAGTTTGGAGACAATGAAGAACTTACAAGGGTTAATGGTGTTTAAGAAAGAGATTGGCCTAATCTTCAAAATCTTTCCAACGATAAACCAATATTAAATATGGCATGCATACAAATTTTAATCATATTAATAATTTTTACATAATAATACAAATTTCAGTTCCCATTTTACAGCTTGAAAATTGGAAGAAAAAAGTTATCGACAACCCCATACAAATTATACTTCGTTTAATTGAGTAGTAAGAAGTTACGAATTTGTATTTCTTTTTAACTTACGACTTTTTAAGAGCGATCTATATGGTACATCAAATTTGTCTGAAGTTTTTTGAGTGCTATCAAGAATCAAAACGCCAAATGGCTCACTTTAAAAGCCCTGGGGGAGACACGCCAACCGTGAAAACAAATAAAATAAACAAACCGGTTAAAAGTGTTTTTTGACATAAAAGGCTTGACACTTATGTCAACTTTTCAAGGGCTTTAAAACGTCACATGTATTATATTTATACCTTTTGTGTTTAGCGAAATTTACGTTAAAAAACTGACGCGCAAAAAAAACAAAGAAACACTGGTTTGTTTAATCTCGAGTCATAAATTAACAGCAGAAAAAGATATCATACCGGTATGGGATAGCCAGCCTCGATCTAACTTCTCAGTGTTACAGATCTCTAACAGGCCAGGTGTAACGATGGTGATGTTACTGGGACGACGTCTGGATAAAGAAGAACCAATAAGCGCCAGGCTGAGACATAACTCGAGGAAAGTGCTGGTGTCAAAGTTGATTCATTAGTTTTTTAACCATCAAAGGGCGCAATCACTTTTGGTTTTATTGAACAAATAAGGCAATAATATTTAGAAATCTACCACTCACACACAC
>KZ655738.1:213686-227069 GCA_001010745.2 Gerris buenoi
TTTTTTTTTTTTTTTTTTTTTTTTTTTTTTTTTTTTTTTTTTTTTTTTTTTTTTTTTTTTTTTTTTTTTTTTTTTTTTTTTTTTTTTTTTTTTTTTCTTAATTACAGATATTTGGTTAGTGGATATTCTTATGCTGATTTACATTATTCATTTCGTGTGGGAATATTTTCTGTTATGTTAGTCTGCTAATTAAGGAAGTTTGTCAAGCTATATGGAAATGCGTAGTACAGTCAGCAATTTCACATTTCAGAGAGAAAGATGGATGAAGGTAGCCGCTTCGTTCGAGAAACATGCTAATTTCGCCTATTGCATTGGAGCCATAGATGGTAAACACATTTGGATAATAATAACCTGAGAGCAGCGGGTCAATGTATTACGACTGCAAAGGGTATTTTTTAGTTGTTTTGTTAGCCGTGTGCGATGCTCACTATCAATTTACATACGTTGACATTGGTGCATATGGAAAGTGCTAACAAATGGATTATTAAATATTCCTGTAGTTGCTATACTGGAGAATTCAACTGACACATTATCTACGTAATTGTCGGTGTCGAGGCCTTTGCTTCTACCTGAGAATGTATTCCGACCATATAGAGGCAAACATTTGTCTCACTAGAAAAAATATTCAACTACAGACTGTAGAGAGCTTGTAAATATATCGAGTGCTTATTTGGTATTTTAGCAACTAAATGGAGAATATTCCAAAGGCCTTTTAATGCACATCTAAGCTTATAGCCAAAAATATTGTAAAGGCAGCTTGTGTACTTTACAACTTCCTGAGGCAAAGAGATGAACATCGAAATGACCCTTATAGCTTTACAAGCCAATTATTGGATATTTAATATGTTATTACTAGTAGGAAATACATAAGAGGTTTGACCGCTGAGAAATATCCATTAGTTATTTCGTGGATCTTGCAACTTTGTCTTGAAAATCATTTTCTGATAGCGCTAAAATTTGCACTAATTTCACCTCTTTATTGGAAGAATTATTCCCGCTGATTTTTTTTTTTTTTTTTTGGCTATCTGCCGCCACGCCGTTTTGAATTTTGAAACTTTAATGCAAAATAATTTCAGAACAATTTCGCCGATTTAGATGAAATTCACACCAATTACACCTCTCTATAAGTTAAACAATTTTACTATATCGTCAGGAGGGGGAATTATTAATATAAATAGAAAGTAAAATAAATCAATTCCAATCGCAGAGTAAGTGAAGATGTAAAACCTGATAGATACATTTTTAAATTATGAGTGATATGAATGATAAGTATAGTCTTAAATCATATGTGTTTCTGGGAGTGACGTAGTAGTCAACAAGTGTGATCATCTCGAAGACTTGCCAATAGAATCCGATTATCATGTAGCCGCATTGTCATTACTTCCATCATGGTTTCTGTCGTAATCAGTAAAGCTGTAAACTTATCATCCTGTTTAAACTATGCACACTCATTACATAAGGGGGAGAGGGGAGATTAGAAAATTGTGCGTAATGGAAGGTAAGAGGGTTAAAGTATTAAGTTAATCAAAGCAAGGGATACAAGGGTTAAGGCCGGTATACACGGGGACACTTCTGTTGCTAGAGTGGGTGTCTAAATCAAGTGACACAGAGGAGACACCGCCTAGAGAGACCTAGACTACCCCCACACTTCTCTCTAGCTGATATCACACGCGGTGTCTGATTTCAGTTTGCTCTAGCAATAACTCTAGGTCAGTTTCAACATGGTAAACATTTTTAGCTAGAGCAGTGTGCCTACCACCCCAGCCGGGCAGCGTACCTCGACGACGCGACGTAGGTATCTTCCATTTCCTTTAGTATTATTTCACATTTATCTATTGATATAAAATTGAAGATTTGTCTCTACATTGATTAGAATTTCATCATTTTTGGAGTTTTTAATCTCATACACTCCGAAAACCGAATCCCGCCTTACCTTTTTTCGTTTATGTCCGACTTTATTGGCGCAAAACAGGCTAAACGAAATCGATAATTTTTTTACATAGGTCTGAGCTAACATGTTGTAGGCTTGGTTTCATGGAATATATTGAGTATAACTAAAATTATAAACAATTTCTTAAAAAAGAAATCATAAAAATTACGGTTATAGATTTTAACATCAAAACAAAAATGGCGCATAAAACCCACCGTTTTAAATCTCGAACTTATTTTAGCTAGAAAATATATTTAAAAAAAATATATATATATATAATCCAATATATTGATTTTTTGGAAAATAATCTGATATTTACACCCAATTTAACACAATTTTCACACCCAACACCGAATTCGACTTGATTAAACCGAATTAGACATGGGGTTGTTTAGATAAACATTATTGTCTCGTCTCACCAACTCACCCTTCGATTTCGTGTCAGTAATTCAAAGCCAAGTTAAAGGAGGTTTCAGACCCCTTCACATTCTCACCGTATTAAATAAGGTGCTTGTAATTTTTTTTTGTCCCGAGAAGCGAAATATTTTCGTGTTAAGAGATTTTTTGTTTCGCTTTAAAAGAAGACATATGTATGAAAATACCTAGCGTTTTGTCGGATCTCTTATTCGCAATATTTCTTCGTGTTAACCGATTTTTCATATTAAGCGTTTTCGTTTCGTGTTCGAAACGTATACATGTATACGAGTACTTTAAATACAGTAAAATATGTTTATTTTACTGTATTTAAAGTACTCGTATACATGTATGAATAATTAAATAGCAAAAAAGATGATGAAGGCTATAGATCATATGACTGATTAAAATTAACACTCACACACTTATAAATGTATAAAAACATTTGTTGTTTTATAAAAAAATATATATAAAATATATAATTAAGAGAATCGATTGTTGTTGTTTTTTTTCGAGAGGGTTGACAAAGTAGACACACATGAATGGGTATTACATGTTGGTTATCGCAAAAATGCTTATTTATATAAGAGCTCTATAGTGAGTAAGTAGGGCAAATAATTATTCTTTCGTAGTATATATACTGTTTATAAAAGGTAACAAAGTTAAGCGAATGTGAAATTCGTTAAGGTCGTAGATACAGCTCTAAGGCATGACTTTATAACGTTTATAAAAACTTTATGGAAAGCCAATACCACCAACACTATCGATATAATAATCTGTAAACCCTTTGGAAGAGAAGGGGAGGAGAAATTATACGGGCTCGATTCCAGTTATAACTACCCTTATAGAAAGAAGCATGACAGTATGATTGGGCCAATAACGACCTATCAGCTATCGAATCGGATCAAACTATTAATTAAAAGCCCGCGATTTCTTTATTATCCCCGGCTAAGCCACCATGCCCCACCTCACCCCAACTCCTTCCCCACTTCATCCCCACTCCCTGAACACTTAATCACTAAATATCTGTTATTTAGGCAATGATTGTTTGTGAGGTAACCTGTAATTTAAAAAGCAGGAGAGGGGGAGTTTTGTGTCGATTTGACACGAAAAGCTCAAAACAGCGTGACCTCGGGGATGATCATAAATTTATATTTTTTATTTATTTTTATTTTTTTCTAAAGCGAATATCATGTTGTGGAAAATTGCGTTAATGAGGTCGCTGATTATAGCAATAGCCACTTCTAAATAAATATAGGAAGTAGGATGAGGATAAAAGATCTAAGTCTTAAAAAAATTGGCCATGGCATCTAATTTGACAGTTATCTTTAGTTCCGTCACGCATAGAGGCAATAAGGGCCAGACCTACTAGTGAAGTGTGTTTTTCTACCTCCCTTCCTCTCCTTCCAAAATAAGAAAATAACTTATTTTCGTTGCTTGAAGGCCGCTTGTTAGTGCTAACAGCAATTGCCAATTATTCGACTAGTTTCGCGATGGGACGTTTATTCGACCGAGACCGAGTATACAATGTAACGTTACGTGTTACGTCATATTGAAGTTTGAATAGGGCGTGGTTTCTTTCATTTTCAAGCGGAGCCGTTGCCCAATTACGGAAAGTTAAAATAGTTTTAGTCAAAAGAAATTTAAAAAAATCTCTCTCTCTCTTTCTCTCTCTCTCCCTCTCTCTCTCTCTCTCTCTCTCTCTCTATATATATATATATATATATATATATGAGCTCTATAGNTGTTCGGTATATTTTATTTCTTCTTAATTTGGGCTCCAATTAGATAAGAATTTAGCCTGGGATGTGGAAGTCATGTGCTCAAAGATAGGCTTTACTATTTCCCTCCTCAAAAAGCCTCAATATCAGGCTATACATAAAACAATTTGTTGAAATGCTTTATCTTATAAGACGTTGTTCCATCGAATGAATTATTAATTTCCCTTTTCTCAGAGGACAGTTTTCATGTTAGATTTTATCTCAGTTTTTTTTAATTAATAAGATCAGAGTAGTAACGTAGGTAGTTTTGACGTATACAAATATTTATTTTATTAACTACAGTTATTCTTCTCTAAGGGTAAAACACATTTCTTTAAGGGAATTTCACAAGATTAAGTATAGTTTTAAAAGTGTAAAAAAGTTTTAAATTTATATTAGTCCCTATCAAGTGCCAAATTTGATCTTTTTTTGTGTGGATCACCTTGTGAAACAGTTATGTTGGGTACATTATGTCTCCTTGTTTAAATAATTGAAAAAAGTGCAGTTTACTCCCGTATCCTGGAAACATAAATTTTCTTTTTAGCTCTCAAAAAAATTCTACGTCTGAAAGAAGTCAAGTTAATTTTTTCACCGAACCTCCTTCATCGGAAGATTGCAGCTGTTATTAATTTCACAGCCCACTTTAAGACAAAATTAAAAATATATTTGTCAAGAGAAAACCTTTTTCTAAACATTAATTTAATGGCTTTTAAAATATATTATCGACATTTCCTTATTTTCTGACCCTAAAATTTAGTCTTGAGCTTTGTGGGCTGTGTTTTACGGTTTGTATACTAATCTATTATTTATTATTATTTTTTTTTTCACCTTAATTTTTCAAAAAAAAAAAAAAAAAAAAAAAAAGTTACATTGTCAGGTAAAAGTAACCGTGGATGGTTACTGTTTAGAAACTAACCAGATTTTTTAAGTTTACTAGGTTTTTTCCATGTTTGTAAATTGTGGACATAATATAATCTTTCTCGATCGTCTCATCTCTACGAAACACCGGATAGTTGTTATGAACCCACAATATCAAGAGCCGAACGATTACGCAACCTCGGTCACGCAAATTAAAACATGGACATTTGTTCATTTCATCCTTATGTTAATAATTACGGCAAATAACCGATAGGTCACCCGGAGGTATTTGTGGGAATGAGTGCAAACACCAAGATCTAAACCACGTCGAAGGGTTAATAAAATATTACCTCCGTAATACCTTTACCATCATGTATTACCTGCTAAAATAAATTTTAAGTTAATATATCCTCTATGCCTTTCATGCTCTATCGAAATGCAAAACGAAAAATAATGCTTTCATGAAGATCTTTACAGGCACATGTTTTGTAAGCGAGATTCTGAAAAAATTAGAAAAATGTTACAAACTATTAGACGTTAAGGAGATATGGAAATACAAGGTAGTTTAGTACAATACAGAGGGGGTCCCTTTTCAAAGTATATAAGAAAATTTCTTAAAATAAAACAAGAGGCATCCAGCTGGCCCTCCAGATGTTATGCAAAGGAAGATAAGGATAAATACGTAACATAATACTTCGATAAGGAGAGTGCAAAACTCGACCCCGAGGGAATATCTTTGAATCCTGGCGACAGCTTGAAAAGGGACTAATTACAAGTTTTTGGGGTAAACTAGGTCAAAGGGAGAACCAGTCTTAAACATCTATTACCTATATATTTATAAACAACCCGGGGATTTTTTTTTAAACTGATGGCCGACCCGGCTATAAATACAAACACAATACCACCTGTAAACGTTACATTTCTTATTGTAAACAGGGAGCATAAAGAGGATTCTTACGATATACAGTCTACTGTAAATATCTCGCTAGCCGCAATCACGACTGTACATGCCCGACTTACGTTGTACAACTACCTGCAAAAACTTGACAATAGTTAAAGATGTAAAGATAGCTTTATAACAGAGTTTATCTCAGGTAGACTTAAAAATTACGCTTATAACGTGTATAGTCCGGAAGAAGATAAATATTACTAAATCTGTAATGTGAAGGGGATAAATATTTACAAGGACTAAAGCAAGCACGTCAATTGTGAAAAGTTAAAAGTAATGTGATTACAGGACGAACAACTAGTATCTATTTGCTCGAAAATATTAGAAGGATAAACCAACATGAAATTATAACTTGTGAAGAAAAGATGATATTTAGAATCAAATTTAATATAGAAAAACTAATAGCAGATCATAATTCTATGCCTTAGGGTTATATGTTATATGATTTAGGTAGGTCAGCACTGGCGCCAGGCATGCTGACGTAGCGCTTAGCCCAAGTGCCATCATGGCTACTAACGATGTATACCAGATAAAAAATGTAAATTTCTAAATCATGTAAAATTTTAAAACTGCAATTTAACCAGTTTAAGAGTTTTATTTTACGCTGTGCTAATTTAACTGAAGAAAATACTTAACTATACTTCAATTCGTGTAAAACCATAGAATTTACGATTTATACCAAATAAAAAGAGTAAATAATTAAAATGATGTGAAAGCTCGACTACTGTATTTTAATACATTTTGATTTGATTTAAATATACTTAGTTTGACATACCTCCTTAATAGTCCTTGGGTGCAGGAGCGGAAAACAAATAATATAAACAAAAGTATACGTACCAATGTAAAAATGTAACATTATGTTAAATGTTTTAACTACATTGTATATGAGTATACCTAGTTTGTATAGTAAAAAAAAATCCATGTATGTATTAAAAATTAACTTTTTTATTAAATTTATTTATACCCTTAGCATACCACGATTATCCGTATACACGGACTAGTTTTAGCAGGTTCTAGGTGGCCTCCTGTGCATGTTATCCATTTAAAACGGTACAGATTATTCCTCAACCGTATTGACCCTATAATATAGGATGATTCTGCATGTTGGTAGTTGGACTCAGGTTATTAATCTTATGTGCAGGTGAAGGTTATTGGTCAAAGTATAGCGTAAATGTAAGCAGGTATCATGCTAAGTACAGATAATACCCAAATATAGGTGGAGGGTATAGTGTACTGTACAGCCGGGATCAGCGTACTGGTGAAGACATGGCTTATTCGTGTTCTTCAATTCGGGTGTAGACCGTAGGAATTATATGAAAAAAAGTCGTGCACTTGGACTCAGACGTATATAGATCAAGCGAACACTCAGTTCATAAACTCGTTTGGGGGCGTTTTTTATAATTATGATAAAACTTCAGTTTTATAATTTTGGTAAACATAATTTTCGATAGGACGAAAATTCTTCGTATGCCTACATATTCTTGTTCTGCGTCTATCTCTTGTGTTAGTTCTTCACTAGCAACTCTTATTCTTTCTCTTAACTCTTCCAGAATGCCAGCTTCATTTTTATTCGTCTTTTCTTTAAATGTTTTCCAAACATAAAAATCCATAGCTGTTAAGCCAGGCGATTTAGGGGGGCAAGGCGCAGGTCCTCTATACAATTAATCCATCTGGGGTAGTGAATGTATAAACATTCCTTACCTCTTCTCACGTGTAATTTGGCGATGCGCTATCATGCTGAAAGATTATACCATTTCTCTCACCTAAAGGTACATCATCTAATACTTCTGTTACATTATTATTATTAGTAATAAAAATTAAATTTGTCCTATCATCTATATTTAGAGGTAACTGATAGGGTGCTATTAGTCTATTACCCATAATCCCAGAACATAAATTTATGCTAAACCTTCTTTGAAAATTATCTGGCCCCACAACCCGAGGGTCTTCCAATGAGTATAACTGGCTATTATTCGAATTAAATACACCATTTCTGGTGAAAAGAGACTCATCTGTCCAAAGAATCTTACGTAAAAATCCAAAATCGTCCACATCTTTATGCTAAATAAAACGCCAAAAATCGATCCTTTGTTGTGAAAGTTAGTTTGCTCCTAACCCAGTACCCGATTATAGCGATAAGGATAAAGGACATTAATGTGTATCGTATGCCATACGTTCGATTGAGCTGCACTTAAGTTTCGAGCTAATCTTATCGTACTAAGAGGTAGATCATTTTGGATTAAATTATTTTTTTAATCTTCAATAACATCATCAGCAAAACTTCTTCGCGTGGAGCCCTTTGAACACTGCCTCTATCATGAATAGCATTGTATACCCCGAGGAAAGTATTCTTGTAACTGCAAGGAACTCTATTCAGAAATCGGGTAGTGTACGCCCGCAGTGCCGCAAGTGCACAAAACACACAAATAAAATGAATAACTGCATATTCAGCATTACTAAATAGAGGCATTATTACATAAATTATTGTTATTTTTATTTTTATTTTTTTTAATTCAGGCGAAGTTAAATAAAAATTGCATCCAGTGAATAGGTATTTCTATAAATATGGATCGTATCGTTGGTGAATAAGGAAGTTTTTCCTGAGACCCGACGAGTCAAAGGTTGGTTCTTTCAAAAAATTATACCACCAAAATATTATAAATTTTTTCCCTCGACATTTAAAGCTATAATACTTTAAATTACACTTTTCATAAAGGAAATTTTGTCAGTTTTCTAACAATACAAAAAATATTGCTCTACCTTGTATACTTTCGGAGAAATGTATATCTTTTATGAGAGAAGGTAAGAGACCCTAAAAAAATCATAACAATTGACCTTGTGGAATAGCGGTTGAGAATAGAACCATGGTTTATAAGACTTTTTAGGGTTTCGTAGGTCATCGTCTAAACCCTTATGCTGAGGGTGATGTGTCTGTCCGTCCATCGTACTTTGGTTCATATCCCCCGAACCGTTTACGCTAGAGATATGACATTTATAATACTGGCGTAAATTTTTGACCCGAATATAGAAAAAAATTGTGAAGTTGAAAATGTAATATGCATATGCGTAATGCGCAAAAATGTGCAAAGCTTATAATTTTTATTTTTTTAATTTTCAAGATGGGTATTAAATGAAATCTACTGAAGAGTAGATTAAAAATATATATGACTTTTTATGACAGCCAACATGGCATTTATAGCACTAAATTGTCACCCAAAATTAATGTCCCCTCCCTAACCACTCTATACTGGCTATTTCTAAATCCTTGAAATAATTAATGAAAATACCTTATGAGGGGGCGATGAAAATTGCTAGGAAAAAACAAATTTAACTTTTTGTTATTAATAATTAAAAAAAAAAAAAAAAGAAAAAAATGTAACCCCCCGGGGAATCGAACTTGGAACATTTACTCTTCATTATTTCTTTGTTTTTTGGGGGCCAAACATATTACAGAATATAAAATAACAAAAACATTCAAGTTTTTATTAAAGTTAATAGTGTTTTTACCAATGGATCTGAAAAGATCTTTTATATGATAATGAAATATAACCCGTTAGAATAGACAAAGTCGAATAGTTTAGGTGATCACTTTCCAAGTTTTTAATTTTTTGATTAATTTATTGAAATCAATTCAAGCAGAAAATTAAATTTTAAATTACAAATAAAATGTTTATAAAGAGGTAAATCAAAGAAATTATTCGGGTTCTTATATTGTTATTGGGTATAGACCGAAGGTTTATTTAGTTACTGTCGATAAGGAAGTTTAGCCTCCTTTTTCTAAAGAAGCGGGCGTTTTCTTTACCCTTATCCATCAATCCGGTGGAAGAACTTATATAAAATTTTATTTTCTGTCTTCCCTTTAACCTGCCACACTTCTTTCTAAAGCTTACTTTTTTTTAAGCCACTCAGCGAATCAACTCTAGAAATTAAAAGCTTGGTAAAATTCCCCATAAAAAAGTCGATTGATTTTATTCGACGATTTAGTAGTGACAGGCTTTTAACAATATTGCCTTTAACGATGTCATGCTTATAAAACACTCGTAATGACATTAATATAAATAGCTGATATTTCCAAATCACCAAATGCAATTGTGTTGACACAAATGTTTTTCCAACACAACTATAAATAATAATATATATTTTTTTAATTGAAGCCAGTAGAATAATTATTTTATCGATTTCGTAAGTAATCAATCAAATATATATTTACACTTGGGTTAAGACGTGTGTTATTGTGTTACGACTAATATTACGATATTGGTTATAATTCGCCTTCCCCTGGTAATAATAGAACACCAAGAATCTACTTGAATTCTATAGCTCCTTTTGAAGAGTCTTCATTGAGGTGCGAATTGGAGAAATGCCTTACTCACAAAATGTTACCAAAATAATTACAATAAAAGTTGGTTTTGAGACTAGTAAACCTATTATGGATATTTTTATGTATAACAAATATGAATTTAACGAGGGTTAGACAGTTTTCTTTGAAAATTGCGGTTTTCCGCTAAACGCTTTCTTTTGTCGTCTTAAAATGTGGTACATTTTAATACGAATCTAATGGTTAAGGCCGTTTTCCATGGAAAAATCTAGCTCCAGAGAAGAAAGCTTTTAACGTGAACGGAGAGAGGCCGAGTTCGCTTCCCCGCCGAGGAAAAGTTATTTTTATGATAAATTTTGATGAAATGTTCAATATTAATTATCTCGAACACCAATAAATGGCAAACACTGGGCTAAGTAATTACAAACTCGTTTATGAGAAAGTTTTTCTGAGTTGTCTCGGACCGATTTTTTCTGTTCTGGAATGATATCTCATTAGTTAATTTAGACAAACTAGTTCTCTTATTTCTTATTATATTATTTCGTTATGATCATTTTGTTAAATTTATATTAATTGTTACTATGGTGGATGGATATTCAGGTGTAAGTATAAAAAAAATACTTAATTGTTCTTCGAAACGTTTTGAACGTTCTTGAAATTAGAAATAAAGACTGAGAATGGCTTTAGAAAGGACCGAAACGTTTCGAAGAACAATGGAATATTTTTTTTTTTTTATTTACATCTGAATATCCATCCACCATAGTAACTATTAATAATAAAAAGGTGTTTTTAACGTGGTTTATTTTTTAAATTTATATTTTAATGTGTAAGTGTAATTTTTTTTATTGATTATTTTGGCATATACTTGAATGTATATATATAATATTCTACTTGAGACCTGTTCTTTTTTTCTAAATCTTTTACAAGATTGAAAGAAGTGCTGATAAATTATCTTGCAACCAACATGATATATTAAAGTTTTATATTTCTTGTTTGCGTATAATTTATTTTCACTGTTTAAGTTTCGAATCTGTAGTAGTTGTCTTTAGATTAGTGTCAGACTAAGATGTTTTCAGAAGAGAGCACTTTAAAGCATCTTAACCACATCGTTCCTCTGTTCTTGTCTTGAAATCTTCTTGCTTTCAATTTGTGGTTTTTCTGCAAACCACTAACATGGCTGGGAGAAACCACTTTTATAGATGAAGGAATTAAAGAGTTAAAGTTACAATAACGCTATACACTCATAAAAAACAGTTTCTAAAGACGAATAATGAATAGGGTTATGGCATGTCGTGAGGTAAACCGAATGATAACAGCAAGCTAGTCAAAACAATTATTAGCTAATACCTCACGAGACATTATCACCGTAATAAATGAATCTGTCGCACGTCTTAAGTGAAAATAGCAGTTTTCTGGGAAACTGATCTAAAGTTTTAAGACCTTTTATTTTAGTTTTTATTTATTTTATTTTTTTACTTTGTAGTTATGCTTTTAATAAAGTCTAATAACAACGTTCTTCATTTTTATAAACGTTAAAAATCGAATAATATTATCGTCTACTATATAGACATTAATGAAGATTTTACTGACACAAATCTTTTTAAAAGAGCTTGAGATTAAATAAAGATGTAGTGCAGCAATTGCTAAAAAATAATCTGATGTTCAGGATAAACAATTGGATTTTGATTTTCAGTAATGTAGGCTTTCTATACCTACCATTGAGAATTTATGAAAAATATACTCTTGTCACTAGCAATTGAATGAATTTAGGCAATGAAAATTAGTTTTAGAAAATTGATAAAATGTTTCTTGACAGCTCTTTATTTAATAATTTATTTATCGTGTATTACTCAATCTCACTAAATTAACTCGAGAGCAGCTGCCTTTATCACTTAGCACATCTTTATCGTAACTTAAAACATTGAATACTAGACTGTAAATATGATATATTTATTTGCCGAATTACAATTTATCTAATCGATATTTACTTAAGTTGTCCTGGATCATTCAAATCGTTAGGCCGGACGCCCACAAAGGTGACGTGTCAAGGATTCTGACAGGCAACATGCTATGTCGGATGAACTCAATTCGTAGTAATAGTCAGCGTTAAGTGATACCACTTAGAAGTTGTGGCAAGTGCCTTAACACTTGCCATGTCTGTCAAACGAGTAAGTGGGTTCTATTTTAGTTAATGCTCAAATGGGTTAGTGCTATATCATTCCAGTAAGTGTCGAGTCACTTCACTTGTAGGTCATATGTTTGCCAGGTTACTTGCAACGTTTAATAGGCGCCCAGCCTATTAAATTTTTATTATTACTTACTTATAACAAATACAAAACCCAAACAATCATTCAATATTGCAGCATAGGCAAATATTCTGGCATAATTATACCTGCTGTAACATAAAAGCAAGCTAATAATTGGGCAGTTAAAGAGGAAACTTATGATAAGGAAGCGTAATCCAGTTGTAATGAGAATCAATGTATTTTGCATATTGATGCGAATGGATACTACTATTAGCAACAATATGCAAAATATGTGAGTAGGTATAGTTAATGAAGTTAACAAATTCAATGTATTTTTAGATATTATCAGTTTTCAGAATAGGGAAACTATGCTTCAGTGTTGAGCAATATGTATCAATAAATGATTTATTTATTTTATTTTTTTTTTTGTCTTCATTGATTAACACAACTACAATTAATAACATGTTATAAGTGTTACAGTTAATATGGTTTTTAGGGTTTTGTAGATACTTCTCAAAACCCTTATGCCGAGGGTGATGTGTCTGTCTGTCCGTCGCTCTTTGGCTCATAGCGCCCGAACCATTTAAGCTAAAATGCTGAAATTTGAAACACTGGCGTAACTTCCGGGCCCAAACACAGGACATATACACAAAAGTTAAAAATTTAATATGCGCATGCGCAATTCGAAAAAATGCGGTAAAGTCAAAAATTTAGATTTTTTTTAATTTTCGAGTGGGGTATCAAATGAAAGCTGCTGAATAGCAGATTACGAATATATGAATAAATTTTTAAATTTCGCTTTCCTTATTGGTCAAATAAATCAAAATACACCCAAAATTGCCCCCCCTCAACTACCATATAACGGCTGGATGTAAAATTTCAAAATAATTCATACTAATACCCTATTG
>KZ655738.1:257463-271173 GCA_001010745.2 Gerris buenoi
TTTTTTTTTTTTAATTTTATTGATTAACACAACTACAATAATTCATATGTTATTAGTGTTACAGTTGTTATAGTTTTACACTGGCTTGATCAACATGTTAAAAGGAAGTAGTCCAGTGACTACCCCTTTTGGCGTGAGGATTACATAGAGGATCGATTACAATAATAAATAATAACGATATAATAGGTAGATAAAGGTGTATAAGATACTAATAAATTAAATAATAAACTAAATATGTAATATACTTAAATAATTATATAAATGAGATATAGTAGATAGGAATAATTAGATTTTATATATGTATATTTAATAAGTCCGTAGGCCACTGTATCTTCAGGCGTCGAGGAGGGCTGTCTGGTATAGATTGGTTAGAGAGGAGTTGAACTAGAGGATTAGGATGATCTAATAAGGATTCATGGAACGTGTGATATCGGGATATGGATAGATCTCGAACGAAGGGAACGTTGAAATCAGTGTGGAGAGTGAGGTTTGAGACATAGAATGGAGCATCGGTGATTTATATTAGGATCTTGGACTGGAAATCATCCAGTCCAAGATCCTAAGAAAAATCACCGATGCTCCATTCTGTGTCTCAAACTTCACTCTCCACAATGATCTCAACGTTCCCTTCGTTCGAGATCTACTCATACCCATATCCCGATATCACATGTTCCATGAATCCTTGATCATCCTTATCCTCTAGTTCAACTCATCTCTAATCAATCTATACCAGACAACCCTCCTCGACGCCTGAAGAGGCAGTGGCCTAGGGACTTATTAAATATGCATATATAAAATCTAATTATTCCTATCTACTATATTTCATTTATATAATTATTTAAGTATATTACCTATTTAGTTTATTATTTAATTGATTAGTATCTTATTCACCTTTATCTACATCTATCATTATTATTTATTATTTGTAATCGATCCTCTATGTAATCCTCACGCCAAAAGGGGTAGTCTTTGGACTACTTCCTTTTAACACGTTGATCAAGTCAGTGTAAAACTATAACAACTGTAACACTAATAACATATTAATTATTGTAGTTGTGTTAATCAATAAAGTTAAAAAAAAAATTAAAATAAAAAAAACCTTTCATAAAATTATTGTCCCCTGTTCCCTTGTCTTACCCCAGATGTGGTAAGCAACTCTTCTGATAAACTTTTCAATTTATAAATTATTTCATGAAATTATTTATAATTTGATAATTGTATTTAACATGTCCCCTGTCCCCTTGTCTTTCCCCAGATGTGGTGAGAAACTCTTCCGTTCTGACATATTTTCTACAACATTTGTTTCGGAGATATTTATTCTTTTCCTTATATTCTTTCTGTTTCCTTGTTTCTTATTTGTTTGGGTGAGGAGGCTGCTTTGCAAAGAATCACAAGGTAATGAACGCTTCCAATCTCTAGCCTCCTCATGACTCTTGCATCTCTGGACCTTGGTAGCTCTTTCCTCTCTACTAATATAATCTATGGTGGTTTTCTCATTTCTAGAAGGTTCTGCTCTCGTGAATTTGAAAATGTCTTTGTGACGGAACATAGTATTCGTTATTACTATATTTTTGGCTATGGAGAACTGTAACAAACGCATCGCTTCCCGAAGGTGCCAATGATATCCTCCACGTCTTCGGGTTTATTCCAAACTCTTCCATTTTGATCTCCAAGAATTATTGCATCCATGTTTACTATCAATGGTGGTTTGTAGCTGGTCGGAAGAATTCATATAATTTAAAATCTTTGCAGTTGTCCTCGTTAGCATCCATGTTTACTATCAATGGTGGTTTGTAGCTGGTCGGAAGAATTCATATTTAAAATCTTTGCAGTTGTCCTCGTTAGGAGCGTATGCAACAAATATAGTTAGGGCATCATCTCCTTCCTTTAATTTCAGCCACGTGATTATTTCGTATATAAATTTCCAGATGCGTATGTTATGTGCTTCATCCTAATACACAAAAAATCATACACCAGCCCTGGCTCTTTGATTCCTCGGCACTGCAGAATGTATGAGTATAAAGCCATCTTTAACTATTTTGCAACCTGGTTCCTTCTTTTTAATTTCTGTCAGAGCCATGAATGTACTTGGTCTCACTCATGACCTCTAGAAGTTCATCGATTTTCCCAGCTAGATTCCTCACATTGCAAGTTCCAAAACTAGTAGTCCAATTTCCTCGCCAGGTCAGCAATCGTTTTGACAGACCAGTAAATCTTCTTTGTTTTCTTTTAATCTGATATTTAGGAGGAAATGGCCCGGAGGGGCTGCCTCCTTAAAGTTTCCAAGCAAACTCCCCCGTAGCTTCAGGTATCCCTACTTCCTGAGGTTGTAGCAGAGATGTTGTTTTGCTTAACTCAGGTTACTACGGAGATCCCTCCTCCTTTCTCATCCGGGCTTGGGAGCGGCAACAGCGGAGTTTTTACAATTATAGTCAAATATATATTAATGCCTATCTATACTAAGTGATTCCCTAAGTGATTGTTAAAGAACTTTTTACAATGGCTAANTTTTCGCAAGTAAGAATAAAAATGCACTTAGTGTTGCCGACTTTTATAAAAAGAGGAGACGTATATTTTATTTTTATCTTTTTTAATATATATTTTTTTTTTCTCAAAATAATTTTGATCTCCAAGAATTATTGCATCCATGTTTACTATCAATGGTGGTTTGTAGCTGGTCGGAAGAATTCATATTTAAAATCTTTGCAGTTGTCCTCGTTAGGAGCGTATGCAACAAATATAGTTAGGGCATCATCTCCTTCCTTTAATTTCAGCCACGTGATTATTTCGTATATAAATTTCCAGATGCGTATGTTATGTGCTTCATCCTAATACACAAAAAATCATACACCAGCCCTGGCTCTTTGATTCCTCGGCACTGCAGAATGTATGAGTATAAAGCCATCTTTAACTATTTTGCAACCTGGTTCCTTCTTTTTAATTTCTGTCAGAGCCATGAATGTACTTGGTCTCACTCATGACCTCTAGAAGTTCATCGATTTTCCCAGCTAGATTCCTCACATTGCAAGTTCCAAAACTAGTAGTCCAATTTCCTCGCCAGGTCAGCAATCGTTTTGACAGACCAGTAAATCTTCTTTGTTTTCTTTTAATCTGATATTTAGGAGGAAATGGCCCGGAGGGGCTGCCTCCTTAAAGTTTCCAAGCAAACTCCCCCGTAGCTTCAGGTATCCCTACTTCCTGAGGTTGTAGCAGAGATGTTGTTTTGCTTAACTCAGGTTACTACGGAGATCCCTCCTCCTTTCTCATCCGGGCTTGGGAGCGGCAACAGCGGAGTTTTTACAATTATAGTCAAATATATATTAATGCCTATCTATACTAAGTGATTCCCTAAGTGATTGTTAAAGAACTTTTTACAATGGCTAATTACAATTTATCGAACCTACAAAAGAAGAATTCAATTTTACTTTTTTTTTGTAAGTTTTATAATTAAGTAAGTTAAGTAATTAGGTAAGTTTAATTTTGAAAATAATTCCTCTTCTCTAGTAAAAATAGGCATTAATATTATTGAATTATAATTGTAAATATCTAATCTAATCTTGTTAATATGTAATCTAAAACAACTTAGTTGGAATATGGATAAATTTATTTTTGTTGAGGAAAATGTGATTGCGATGCTGTATTTGTAATTTTAATTATTGCTATATTTTATTGTTACATAATATATTATTATAATTAAAATTTAGCTTCCCCCCCCCCCCCCCCNGTTAGGTTAACATATGTCGCAACTCTGCGATTACATTTGACACATTTTTTATCAAACCACCATGAGTGTCGATAATGGTTTATGATACCTTAATTTTTTACTATTTATCTATCCAATACTGGATTGATACCAGAAAACCAAAGCCTTTACTCACGAGTAAAGTGTTGGTCAGTGAAACATGTCTTCACAACTCTGCGATTACGTTTGACACATTTTTTTAATCAAACCACTATGAGTGTCGACAATGGTTTTCCAGGCCAAAACCTAGAGGCGCTAAATCTTTCGATCAACGTCCTATTTGTCAATGTTGGGTAGACATTGAGAGGGCCCGGTCTGGAAATCGAACCCAGAGCTATGGTCAGAGGTGGCGGTCACCCATCCAACTACTGACCTCGCCCGATGCTGATTTAAGTTCAATGATTGAAAGTCAACTGTCCTCTCACTCGAGCTACCGGGGCGGACGTATCCCACTTAGTCGTGTCAAAGACGTCTGATATATCTGAGATTTTGACATCGAGACCTTTAAAGAAAGTGTAAAAACAGTTTTTAAGTTGTTCAAATGCTGTTCAGAAGCATGTCTTAAACATAAATTGTTTCCATAAGTTATGAGGATCTGTGTTAATTACAGCTGTTACATTATCCGGCATAATTCCTGGGTAGATGCCTTTGCTCATGTTTTTACAAAGGCTGAATAAAAAGCATTATAAGGTTTCCCTAATATAATAATAATAGTGGGACCTAACCTGATTTTTAGGTAATTAAGGAAAGGAACTTTTCCTTGCTATGAAAGTGGCAGATTGTTGAAATATAGAAAAATTTTTTAGCTTATAGAATCGTATAATTGGTGCGAATGTCACCTCAATTGGCGAAGTAGTTCTAAAATTATTAGCGTTAAAGTTTAAAAGTTAAAATTTTGAAAATGGCGGACGATTAAAACAAACACAGCGGAAGTTAAATGTCTTATAAAAATGTATAAATCGTGCAAATTTCAGCCTTATTACGAATTTTTGGCTGACTAGCAAGATAGGTTAATAACATCACACATTTATGGATTTCCAGGCCACACAATTGCATATATAGAATGATTTTTGTACCAAGTTTCAAACCCCTAGTTTAGAAGCTGTGGGTGTAATGACTCATTTTTGTTTCGAAGATAATATTAATAACCAACATTGTTATGAAAATATATATATTTTTTTTTTCTCAAAATAAAAACACCTCGGTTAGAATGATCATATTGTTATTTCTTCTGCTTATTAGATCTTCATACTATATAGGGTTCATAAAAAAAAATAATAAAAACAATAAAATAATTGATGTGTCTAACACTTAAATTTCTCTCGGATGAAATTCAGTTAGATTCCACTTACATTCTACTTTACATCAACGTAATAATTATGTGAAATGTGATTTTTTCGGATTTAATTAAAAATTAGTATACCTTAAGTGTAAGAATGTCGTCTTAGAGAACAATTACTATAATACATATTTAAGAAAAAAAAAAAATAAATAAATAAATAACTAGTTGTCCTTTACATTAAGGTAATAGTAATAACTAAGAAATTATCACAAAAATAAGTATGACAATAGAGAATGGAAAATTCATGGATAACGTTATTGAATTAGACTTACGGCTGTGCGTAAGGCCGAGTTCTTATAATCATAAAGTGTATTTTTACTTTTACTTCAACCAATTCACCCGGTTTTTCTCACCCTCATATGTAATCTGACTTCTAGAATAGCTAGAAACTTATACTTTGGTATACTTGCATCTATAGTCGAGTTACTGACAGGCAAATTAAACAAAAAAAAATGGAAATTTCAAATTCATTACAAATATATTATCCACCCCCTCCATAAAAATAGCAGATGCAACGTAATGTTTTTTTGGGAATTAGCGATAAGTCAGTAGTTAGTGAGACAATTGAGACCATCCCCACTCCTTGACCCCTAGATACGCCCACTCCACTCACCCTCGCCCCATCACGTCTACTCCCCTCCACATTTACCACCATTACCTCTGACCCCTTCTATGTTTAACACCACATGACATCACACAATTTTTAAATATCCCCGATTTCATGCGGAAATCACTCTATACGTTTAAATTTAAAAACATTTTCTGATTTGGTAAATACTCACCCCAAAGAGACTAAAATTAAATTCAGTGTAGTATAAAAATTTGTATCCTTGTGCTGTGACGCTCAAATAGAAAAAAAATATTTATTATTTTATTTAAGTTTGTCGTATGTATTTGCCAAGTCAGAAAATGTTTAGAGTGATTTTGGAAAGAGAATAGAGAGAGAGGGGCAGACACGTATCATGTACTTGCACTAGATAAATTAAACCTTGTAGAACTTACTAGGACAGTGGGAGACTTGGCTAAACCTGTGATCTCACAACTTTTTTTACTCTAGTGTTTTTGTGTGGATAAGTTTTATTTCGTGCAATGCCTTGTTTTGAAATTTGTTGTAAGAAATCGGTCCGAGAAAACTATTTTCGATTTCCAACAAATTTATAAAGAGTTAGCATATGCCAATTTGTCTATATTTTTCGAGATATCGATTTATTACTTTTATCACAGTCATGAAAATTTCCAAAAATTGCACAATGTCTCAAAAACTAAATGAGATATAGAAATTGGGCTATGGAATACTAGTTTTTGAATTATGGTGGATTGAATGTTACCAGGCGTGAAATTATTCGGACAGGATCTCAACCGATTCTTGTACAAATACGAAAAAGGTTTCCTCGAACGAAACCAAAACACTTCGGGTTCTAATAGGAAATTCGACGCTAAACAAAAACAGTTCCTATAAACATGAGTCTGGAATAGCTTCGTTTTCGAGATATTCGCAAAAAATCATTTTTGGACGTTTATCCTTAACATTTTCCAATATTGGACTTCTTACTATATACAATACACCTTAAAGAAAACCTTGTACAGAATCAAATTAAACTTATTCTAGTCTCTACATTAAAATCCTTCAAAAATTACAGAGTTGAAGGAGATCATTATAATGGATTGACTAATAAAAAAACAAGGATAGAGAACATTGAAATTTAACTTGAAATTAAGGGTTTCTTACGCAGAGGGATAGGTATGAATAATCGAAATATCTTTTCTCTAGCCAACCATCTTACAATATAGTTACATAAACTGTAAATGAGTTAATCAAACATAAATGTTATTACATTTATACTACATTGGAGGTTATAAAGTCATGAATACTAGGAATGATCTTCATCGTCATTTGTAGTCAAATCAATGGTATAAATGAACATAATTATTTACTAATTGGCTCTGTTTCATGAACAATGTATTTAGATGTTTTAGCCAATCAATCAAGTAAATTAGTATTATTAGTATTACCTACTTCTGATTAGTTATATATAAGGTGGAATCAGTTGTAGCCCTAGTTTTTAATCAAGTAAGTAGGTTTTACTAAACGAATTAACTAGTTACTTGTAAATTCCTAATTCGAATTATATTGTAATTTTTAACTATCAGGCGAGAGAAATATCACCTTTGAAATGTGCGGTGTAAAGCTGTTTGTTTTTTTCTTACTTTGTTCTGCCTGCCTCTGGGGACCAACTGGGCTCCTATACGGACAAGTTGGAAGAGATGGTAAAAGTTAGTCGAGTTTGGACTCTTGGGGTGAATCCTTCTCAATTCATCCAAACTTTAAGCAAAACAGCGCCTGAGAAACAGAAGAAAAAGGGATTTCCAAGGCGGAAGCCGGTCTAATTAACCGAGTGGAAGGTAAGCTCAGTGCCGAGTGTGTCTCTTGCTGGGTTAACGACTGCCGGGTCGATTCGACTCGAGAAGCTACGCCGATCCCCACGACGTTTTCACACGCTCGACTCACTTCCTTGACTTTTCTCCGGCGAAAAATCCCGTCCTCCGGGAGGGACAGCTTCTACCTGTGACGTCTTCACATGACGAATACGACGCGTGACACCTCTCGCTTTACACTTGAGCACGTTCAAATGGGACGGAGGCGTGCGGCGGTCTTCACCGGTACCGGTGACAATGACAAGTGGTTTAGAAGACCGCGTCCCTTATGCAAATTCGCCTTTTCTCTTCGGCTGAGGATCCGTGAGAGAAAGTTTTAAAACGGTGTCGGATCTATGTGATAGGTTAAACGAATTCCCTTTAAATCTCACTTCATTATCCTGATTAAAATATGTGACGGATGTTAATTAAATTTATTCCGCTAATTAATGTCTCACCGACCTTTTCCCGGTTAATGTTGTCGATTCTCAAAGTTATATTAGTTCCTAAATTATGTATTTCAATTGACATTAAGTCCTAAGTGAGCATGCCTCTTTAAGGAACATTCTCCTGAACGTCTAAGTGTCGAATATTCTCTTAAATTCCTAAAGAGGAAGAATACTTAATAGTGTGAACTGTGAACTTTAAATTAGTTCGCTATAACGTCCAAAAAGAAAAAAAAATATAAACATATTTCACAGACACTATTACACATATAAATTAGGTGTTCAAATGTTTTTCTTTATTTACTGCCTAAAGTAAATTATTGAAACATAATTTTGGCTATTCACACGTGCAAAAACATATAAAAAGCTCCTATTTAAGATCCACCACTTAGCTTAATAGTTCATAGCGTTCTTCTTAGCTTAGCCGTAAAAATAAAAGTGAAAATAGTTCCTCTGATCAGATTTTTCTTAATACAGTCTGACCGCCTGTTTATAGCAATCTAAATGCAAGTGACAATTATATATTTTAGGGTTAAAAAATCAAAAGTAGAATTGAAGTAAAGTTTATTGAAATTATTACTGTTGCTGCATAACGTTGTTATCACACACTTTTACTACGGTAAATATTGATTTAGAAATACATCGTGTTATAACAATTTAACTTGCAGTACACCTATCCTAACTAGGCATTGATAAATCAAGTAGAAAAACATTAAACACAAATATAATTCAACAAAATGATGAAACTTCCCTTAAAATCTTTTTTATTTCAGCTAGGTGTAGCTTTTCCTAAGCATTTTTCCGTAACACGCAGCCACCCTTATATTCTCAAAAAACTTATAACTTGTATTTATTTCGGTGGAAGATAGTCCACTATCTTTCGCAGAAATAAACCCTAGATTCCAATCTAGGGATATATTTTAAAGGCCTTATTGGATCTAGAAAAGTATAAAAAACTACCTTTACCTATCTAAAATATCTACTAATATTTTTATTTTTTGTCCACGTTTTAAAAATATAAAAATATTTGTTTTGTCCATATAACAAAATATATCATGATAAAATACATGTTTGTGATCGCATGAGGTATTATATGAGTAAAAATGTATAGTAAATATGTGAGTAAAAGCTCATAAAAGCTTTCTTGACAATATATTGTTATTAATTGTAGTCAACATTTCTTTCGAATCTGGGCTTCTTTTTTAGTCCGGATAACAGGCTTGGGTGGTCCAAATATCAAATGGTAAAGCAACCAATAACTACCTTTATTGGGTTGTCGCTTTACATTTGTTAGTTAAATTTGTCGCGGAAAAGTTACATTTGAACTCATATATTAAAAGCAATTGTTCGCCCTTTTAAAACCCTTTTATAAAAAATTGAAAAAAAAAAAAAAAAAAAAAACTATGGTTTTAATGTTTAACGCATAAAAATCTGCATCTAATTAACACTATTATTTTATTTTAATTTAAATCAAATTATGATTATTTTTAACAATGGGAGATATACAGAGAAAAATAGACTCCAGCGCCAGGACTTGAACCACGGGCCTCTAAATATAACTCTTAATTCGGTACTAGGTATCGTAATTAACAGAGGAAATTATTCTTCAGTGTAGCTTAGTTGGAAAGATCGCTAAACTGGAAATTTAGAGGCCCGTGATTCGAGTCCCGGCGCGGCGCTGGAGTCAGAAGAGTGGCGCTGGAGAGTGTTTTTCTCTTTCTCTGTCCATCTCCCATTGTTAATAATAATTATAATTTGATTTAAATTAAAATTTAAACTTTCCGTAGTATGATTACTACCAAAAACTTAAAAATTAATTTCTATTATTTTATTAATTTCAGTTTCTAAAGACGAGCTATAAATTACATAACATAAATTGATTTCTTTGGAAAAATCTTTAGTCGGGCTTATTAATAAATGCTTATTAATAAAAATGACACACACACACGAATGTGTGTGTGTGTCTGTGTGTGCGTATATGTGTGTGTGTGTTTGTAATATATTCAGATCCTTCGAGACTTAAATAGGCACTATACAATCGCTTTGTTGGACGCAGACATACTTAGCCAAGCAGTGTGGCTAGCAATATCTGTGTAAAAACTGGTTGAGGTTTTCTCTGTAGCGGCGACCCTATACGGATTCTTTAGCTAGTTATTTCCTCTTTCCCGATAGCATTTTGCCTATGACTGTGCCTTAAAAGCATTCGTTGTCATGGGTCGTATATTCTTTAGCTCTTTTATACTCCTTATATTAACTTTACTTGTCTCCTAATCTTGTAACCTAAATATGACCAATTTCCCGACAACCTAGATAGCTGAATCTTCCACGGATTATGTAGTCCTGATGACAGTTAAATCAGTCATTTGTTAATTAATATAATTTCTCTCCAATTTTTTTTATAATCTAAATTTGACTTCATGAGTACCTCAAAAGCTTAAACTTGCAATTACAATAAAATATAATTTCAATTATCATTAATTAATTAATTATAACTTATTGGATTAAGACAACCTTTAAAAGATTTATCAACATTTTTATTTAATTTTCTTGTTTTCAGTTAAATGTTTTTCTTCAATATCTGTATTATCAATACCTATGTGAGGGAACACTTTTAATTGGAAATTTTCATGATAGAAATTGAATGATATAGAAAAAAGAAGAAATGTGTATAAATTGTTTTATGAATTTTTATCTCGTATTTAATTAAAAATAAACAAAGTAATAATATAAATAAAATAGGGGAAAGTAAGAATATATGTGTTTTCTTCAACAATATATGTATATAAAATGTGCATTAACTATTTGTTTTCCTTACAATAAAGCTATTACTTTATTTTTAGTATTTAAAATAAATTAGTCGCCTTCTACCTTCCGAACTGTTAGGTTAACATATGTCGCAACTCTGCGATTACATTTGACACATTTTTTATCAAACCACCATGAGTGTCGATAATGGTTTATGATACCTTAATTTTTTACTATTTATCTATCCAATACTGGATTGATACCAGAAAACCAAAGCCTTTACTCACGAGTAAAGTGTTGGTCAGTGAAACATGTCTTCACAACTCTGCGATTACGTTTGACACATTTTTTTAATCAAACCACTATGAGTGTCGACAATGGTTTTCCAGGCCAAAACCTAGAGGCGCTAAATCTTTCGATCAACGTCCTATTTGTCAATGTTGGGTAGACATTGAGAGGGCCCGGTCTGGAAATCGAACCCAGAGCTATGGTCAGAGGTGGCGGTCACCCATCCAACTACTGACCTCGCCCGATGCTGATTTAAGTTCAATGATTGAAAGTCAACTGTCCTCTCACTCGAGCTACCGGGGCGGACGTATCCCACTTAGTCGTGTCAAAGACGTCTGATATATCTGAGATTTTGACATCGAGACCTTTAAAGAAAGTGTAAAAACAGTTTTTAAGTTGTTCAAATGCTGTTCAGAAGCATGTCTTAAACATAAATTGTTTCCATAAGTTATGAGGATCTGTGTTAATTACAGCTGTTACATTATCCGGCATAATTCCTGGGTAGATGCCTTTGCTCATGTTTTTACAAAGGCTGAATAAAAAGCATTATAAGGTTTCCCTAATATAATAATAATAGTGGGACCTAACCTGATTTTTAGGTAATTAAGGAAAGGAACTTTTCCTTGCTATGAAAGTGGCAGATTGTTGAAATATAGAAAAATTTTTTAGCTTATAGAATCGTATAATTGGTGCGAATGTCACCTCAATTGGCGAAGTAGTTCTAAAATTATTAGCGTTAAAGTTTAAAAGTTAAAATTTTGAAAATGGCGGACGATTAAAACAAACACAGCGGAAGTTAAATGTCTTATAAAAATGTATAAATCGTGCAAATTTCAGCCTTATTACGAATTTTTGGCTGACTAGCAAGATAGGTTAATAACATCACACATTTATGGATTTCCAGGCCACACAATTGCATATATAGAATGATTTTTGTACCAAGTTTCAAACCCCTAGTTTAGAAGCTGTGGGTGTAATGACTCATTTTTGTTTCGAAGATAATATTAATAACCAACATTGTTATGAAAATCGTTGTTTCTTTTATTTTTTTTTTTACATTGCTAATAACTTTAGTTCTTCTCAATATTTTTCGATTAAGCCAAGCCTACAACAAGCGCAACATGTTTCCGCACACCTCTGCAAAAAAATTAATTAATTTCGTTTAGCCAGTTTTCGTTTATTAAGTCGGACTGACACACGCACATACATACATACAAGAAAAAAGTTAAGGCCGGATTCGGTTTTCGGAGTGTATAAAATGAAAAAGTATACAAACATTTTGCAATTCTGATTAATGTAGAGATGATTTGATACAAATATAGTATTTTTAATGGAGTTCTTTATTAAACCTAAATAAAGAATAATAAAAGTAAATTATTAAAAAAAAAAACCTTTTGTGGTATGTATACAGTACAGCATTACGCTGTCATATAATTGTGATAAAGCATTGTAACTCCTAACTTAGTATTTATATAGATTATACATAACAAAATTTGTAAGAAATACTCCCTGAATCTCGTTTTTAATGCGTAGAAAACAGATCAGTTTTTCTTGCTAAAATGAGGCTCACAATTATTTTTACCTCTCGAGTTCAAAATATAGATTAAAATATTTGATTTCTTTTTACCAGGATAACATTTTGAGAACTTGTTTTTCTGCTAGAAACATTATTTTCTAATTCTATTCCACAGTATAATGTGTAGATGAATTTATTTTTTTTTTAACTTTAATAGAGATTATTATATAAATTAAATTTAAAATTTATTTAATAAAAATTCGAGTCGCTTGTCATTACTGGTATGTGTAACATAATATGAGTAATCAGTAACGATGGAATGGTTTTGACCGATATTTGTTGAAACATTAGTTCAAACGCACGGATATATAGTTACTATACTGGTATGCTCATTCTAGTGCTTGCAATTATGAAAAAAGTGCCAACATTGTAATCTCTTTTTATGCAAATAAACTCAAAGTTTTATTGCCGTCGAAGAGCGTTTAAAGAGACATTTATATGAATTAGAGAGCTTTTAGCATGACGAGGGTACAATATCCGTTATGAGAATATTTGCCGTATTTTCCCTTCAGTAAAAATAAGATCGATCACGACAATTTATTTTATTTTGACTTTTTCTGTGTGACAGAGTTTATCAATAGGAATGTCAATTTTTGGAGAAGCAAATACCGCGGTGTGCTTTCAAGAGAGAAACAATGTAATTTTCTTGTTTACCCGGCCGTTATCATCGTGACAATATTGTTTAGTTATGCATCGGTGTAAAGTCAGTCCGGCCCCAACGGTTTTATCGTAAAACGTAAACAGGGCGTTTCGAATCGTTTTACCATATTTGAATGTGATATTTCATCGATATCGATTGTATTATCATGTGTAGGCCGCAACGAGGCTTGTACGAGAATAATATAATGAAATATTACATACGTCCAGGATATTCCCACTTTTCCTTTCTTTAAAATACATACTATTGGTAATATGCCATGTTTAAGTTGATGTTTATGAAAATCGTTTTTACATGTTTTTATTTTACTTGCTTTTTTTTGTCTCGAAATCTTGTAATCTAAATTTGACCCACTTTCCGACTACCTAGAAAGCTGAAACTTGCACAGATTATGTATTCCCGATTTCAATAATCAGTCATTAGTTTTCCAAAATTTTAAAATCTATAGAAGCGTGTCTTCAACATTCCTTTTTTAATTTACCTTTTGTGAATACAAAA
>JHBY02112714.1:0-11371 GCA_001010745.2 Gerris buenoi
CTTAAAGAGATCGGTATCAAAGTTGGAACATACCATATGAATAAGAAGCATATCCCAATGTTGGGTAGGTTGCTCAAGAGCCTTGAGTGCCCTAACATGTTTTAAGGTCTCATCTAAAAGACTCCGAAGAAAAGACGCAGAGCCTTTCTTAATTACTGTTGACTGAAATAGAGCTTTAACATGTTTTTGGATAATAACGTTTTTATTCTGATATCTATCACATAGAAGTGACCATGCAACTGGATAGTTAGAACTAGAAATTTCCAGGGAATCAAGAATCCTGACAGCATCACCCCTCAATGCCGATAGAAGATACTGAAATCTCTGGATATCAACAAGAGATTTATTGTTGTGAATTATTGATAGAAAGAATTCATAAAAGGAAGGCCAGCTTTCAAAGGAGCCATCGAATGTCGGTAGAACGAGAGGTGGAAGTTTAAGTTGGGGAGCCTGAGAATCTCCTCTTTCAATTAAGTTCTTGGTCTCGTTTTCCACATAAATATCGGAATCGCTATTAACAGAATTTTGGATGGAGTGATTGATACTATCTACATTTTGAACGACCTTATGGACTAAGTCCTCAGCAATCGAAACTAGTTCATAGAACAAGTCTTCGAAAGTGGTGATTTCATCCTCTTGATCCGTATCCAGTTGTTCTATTTGGTATTGAATCTCATGAAATTCATCCCATGATTCCTTTATTTTTGATAACCGAAGCTTTAGTTGAGACAAAGGCGAACTCTCAATTACAAAACCACATAGAAAAGTTTTGAAACTATTAAGTCTAGCTTTAATATGGCCTCGCTTACTCACGAGTAATTTTAACTGCTTAAATTCTATTTCCGTAAGTGTCATGGTTGAATAACAAACAAAGGATCCAAACAATAAAATAAAGGTAAGTGAAATGCAATATAAAGACGCAGCTAAACAAATATATCAAAGTCGTATTAAGTCGAAAACAATAAGAAATAAACGTAAAAGTCGTGAATGAGCAATTAATAGCGATGTTTTTAACTTATCAATCAAATCAAAAATAATAACGATCCGTACTTATTATTTAACAAAAACAAAATAAATAAATAAATAGAATTGCGAAGGTAATAGAAATAGGTAAAATAGATAAGGGAAGGTAATGCTTGTGTATGATAAGGGATAAGTGATAAAGGAACGGGAGAGGAAGGCACAAACCCAGAGTGAGTGTGATAGTGTGATGTGATAACCTGTTGCTCTATCTCCACCAAAGTAATGACGAGTTTTCTTCAGTAGGATGGAATCTTCCAATATATTGCGTATAAATATAATTATTGCGAAAATAATGTCCAGTCCAATAAAAAATAATTATAATATATACGCAAGTTTAATATGAGCAAGTATGAAGAACAAATTCCCAAAACGTGTGTAAAAGAAACAAAGTTTAATATTCACTGTGACCAAGATTTATTTTAGCTTTAAATAAAAATCACAATAATTCACGAACTATTAAAGTCTATTTAGACAATTATTAAAGTTTGTACAAACAATGTGAGAGAACGAAAAATGTGTGCCGTTAGATTGTTGTTCAATTCCACGAGTCGCGAGGCGTTTTAATATCGACGAACATCGGGACCATAGGACCAAAAAATGTATGAAAAGTCATAGAAAACACTTGATTGGACTGTATAGGTTGAATAAATTTCCAAGATGTTGTTAAATACCAATTAAACAATTATATTTTGATATACTAAAACACAAGCGTGACTGCCGCAGGGGAAACAAAACAAGGGAGACAGTCACACTGAGAGTCCAACGGCACACTAACTCTCAAAAAGGGAATATCCCAAACATTCAAAATCGACATGCAGCGCATCCACACTACTGCGGCAGTCTTAGAAATTAAATACAAATAGTTACAAAAATTACTCAACAGGTGGCAGCACTACGCAAATCTCACCAAACATTAAACACATAAATTATAAGCATTAACAACAAAACCAGTAACAATTAATAACATATTTTATCTACGATTGATACAAAATATTAACATTGTATCTCTGTTTAGATTCGTAGAGTGATTCTTTACGTACTTGTATATCGTAGATAAAGTACGATACGCAACTCATATGAAAACGGCATTTTGTATTGCTCGTGTGGTTTTACTACCCTCGCTATCGCTCGGGTGCAAACTCCACACTCGCATGCAAAATGCTACTTTCCGCACTTGACGCGTAATGTACTATTAAAACCAATTGATTTATTCAGGTAAAAGGTAAAGTACAACTATTTTTAAGAATTAATATTTCTTAAAATCCAGATGAATCTAGACTAGATAATCGGTTTTCATACTGCTTCAATGAACGGAACTAAACAACAGTTTCCTCTTAAAAACCAGTATAAAACTCTAACTAGAATGTTCATAACTATTATTTATTAGTATTATTTGACTAGGGTAAATATATTATTTAATTTGTTGTTAATCTTTAATATTTTTCTTGCTGCAGGTTATAAGTGAAACATTCTCAAGTCAACCTCTTGAAAATAGAATAAAAGTGAAAAGCACAAGTTCCACCAACATCACTTACTACTCTCATCTTCACCAACATTGATTTCATTTATCAACTCCATTCGCCATTTCGCACCCCCGCTTCAGAAGTGACACAACTCAAAAATTTTCAATTTTCGTTTTTATCATTTTTAAATCAAACAAGGCGGGCTTTATAACTACACAAAATATTACATTTGTGCTACTAATAGTATCCGCTAGATAGCTGATGTGTCACTTTTAAATCAATCAACTTCGCGGCAGTGACCAGCNGGAGGGCGATTCTGTAACTTTTTTGATATATATCCACAGTGACGTTATATATCAAGACTCGCTATATATCAAGGTGTTGTTATATAATGTAGTGAATCTGTAAAGTGATGCCAGCGCTGTATGTGGACGAATATGGAACTACGCCGGGAAGCGGTGGCTTGGTGGTGGCCATTTTGTTGTCAGTGTTTGTTTACAGCCCTACCAGCTCACACCTACGCTACATTCTCTTCTTGCTGCCCCTTAATTTCCCTGCATTTCATTCAATTTATTTCCTGTAAAGTGCTTTAGTACGTGTAGTGCGTTATTACACGTATTTAATTAAATAGTTTTGTGTGGTGTTACTATTTTGTGTTGAACTTTTTTAAGTCAAACGGAAAGTATCAAATGGATAAAGTGAAAGGTAAGTCGGTCTGTCTTGTTATTACTTGAATGTTTTTAATTGTAAGTATATATTATTTAATTAGAGTTTAAGAAATGAAGGTAAATATGTCGTATCTGAACCCCTTTGACTAAATAACTATTAAGAAAAAGGGATGTTATGTACATTGGGACAAAGGAACTCAAACTTTTGTATATGAAAGTGTGATATTCCGCAGTAGTTGGGTCCATTAAGGAAATAAAACTCACTTTTGCAATATTTCGACCCCTCTTTGGGTCATTCTAAAGCTGGAATCAAAATTTATTTCGACGAGAATCGAAAAGATTCATATAAAAAATTTCTAGAACAAAATACATATTATGAAGGATAACTTCTAGTCAATCGTTAGTAAAAACAAAACTTTTTACATGTTAAAATTAGTAGTAATGATTTATCATTAAACTAACTTATCATTAAAATATGGCAAAAGTGAGTTTTATTTCCTTAATGGACCCAACCACTGCTGCATTGAACACTACAAGGAACAATTTATTATTTACTACTGTGATATTCCTTTGTCCCAATGTACATTAGACTAAATATAACTTTATCGTTGTAGTTATTTAGACAAAGTGGATCAGATATGGCATATTTACCAAATGGTATAGTTTTTCATTAGAGATGTGCCATTACGCAAATTTGGCTTGTATTAATTTTTACGGTAACACGATTACGGCTACGAGAACTAACTTACAATGTATTAATTAAGAAATTACAGTAAAACTGAAGAATGCAGTGCTGTGAGGGGTAGAGGGTATAAAAGTGTGCAGGCCTTACTGTAATGTACTTTTTTTTGACAAAGGGATATCAACTCTCCTATGTACAAATCATGCATATTATATAATTGAATATTGATATCAAAGAAATTTATCAATATAAAATCAGTGCTGCCGCACGTTCATAACTTATGTGTGTAACAGCGTAAATGCATATTGTAGCTATGGATATCCTCATCAAAAGCATTAGTTATCCTCTTTTTACATTGCACTTGTTGCCGAGTAAGTTCTTTACGTACTTCGTTAGCTTTTTGCTCTAGGGGTAACTCCAGTTACTGTTAATTGCCAAATAGAATGTGTTACACCCAGTTAAAATTGAAATATAATATGTATATTTGTCTCTTCGTCCCTTAAAGTTAAATGTAGAATTTTCTAATTTTTTAACCATTATTTGTTACAGCCAAAGGCACGAGAGACGAAAAGGTGACAGAGGGTCAGAAAAGGCTAATGTTGTCTTTTGTGGCTGATCACCCGTGCCTTATCAGGTGGTAACTCCTTGGGCCCCAAGGAAAAAGGGCTAATGATGAGTTGTGGCAGGACCTCTTTAAGCTGCTAAATGCTGCTGGCCCGACGAAAAGTCTAGCCAAGTGGCAAAGAGTAAGTATGATATATATATATATATAAACATGTCACTTCCTCTGTTAATATCTGTCACTGACTAAAATAGCAGCAGTGTAATGCATAAAACATAGGTTTCAATGTAATGTTTAGGAATTTTGATTGACTTACACTACCCAGCATATTTTTATGATTGTTTTCTTTGTTTCAGGTCCTAACGGACTTAAAATCAAAAGTAAAAAAAAAATCGAGGGATTACGAGAGGCATAGGCAGGGTACGGGGGGCGGCCCTCCTGTCAGGAATCTGTTGTCGGAGGACGAAATAAAATTATTGGATATTATTGGACCAACAGCTGTGTTTGGTATAGCGGGTCCTCCTGGCTGTGAGGAGCTGGACAGCCAGTCTGTTGCTATGCAGCAGCCACAGCAGGAGCCAGAGATGCCAGCTGGCAGTGACAGCCCTCTCCCGCTGACAGTGGAGGATTCACCCCCTCGCCCTTCCATTAGTGCCTACTCTCCTGTAGATGAGGACTTTTTGGAGTATCCGGAGATGGGTATCGACTCCCATTATGTGACAGTAAGTGTGTCATTTTTATTATCATTTCCAAGTACATATATAATTTAAGAGTGTTTCTTTAAGTTGCCACACTAAACAATTGATCGATCCATGGGTTTAAGATTCTGTCATATACATTATATTGTAATAAACATATTTTTAAAGTAATTCTTATATTTTCTTTTTAGATTTCAAGTGAGGAAGGTGACAGCCTTTCCAACGACTCCAGAGAACTGTCTGGTGGATCCTTTGGGCCTGGCAGAAGGAGTAAGTATACAATAATTACTTGTTATTCGATTAATTTATGTTGGAGTAGAATTATTTATGACACTATGTGACCCCTAATTAAGTCATAATCAAGCTCATTTACTCCCTGACACTTCCTACATATGCAATTCATCTTCTGTGTGTTTACACTATTTTGAGTATTAAGATATGACTCTAAGTTATATTTCATTACTTAAATTTATAGACATATTTTAGTCTATAGACACCTATAGTCATGTCTCCCATATTTATTTCAGTGCGGTATGTATAGTTTTTGTTGTTTCAGTTTTTTAAGTCTTGTTGAAATTTTCTCAGATGTACCCTTTTACCCTACCTGGATATCTATCCTTTTACCTGGGTCACTTACTGTTAATCCTCTCAACTAGGAAATAAAACATTTAAGAGGAAATGGATTCAAAGAGGGGTACATGGCGAAGTTGAGAGGATTAACAGTAAGTGACCCAGGTAAAAGGATGGACATCCAGGTAGGGTAAAAGGGTACATATGAGAAAATTGCAACAAGACTTAAAAACCTGAAATAACAAAAAATACAATATAGATTACATTGAAATAAAAATGGGAGAAGAGACCTTTTTTTCTAAAAAAAAAAAAAAATAATAATACTAATAATAAATTAAATAAAATTAATTACATTCTAACTAATTCATTATTAGAGTTGTATCTGATGTAAAATAAGAGTATTTAGTGGAAAAAGTCGTAAATGTTGAATAAATATATTGTTAAAACAATCTGACTATTTTGTGAATCTACTTTAGCAATTGGACAAAGTATTGGGATATTTATATCTAAAATCGGTGATGGTTTTGGTTGCTTGTAATAAACCAGTGAATTGTTAAACTTAGTTAAATCGTAAAAGTTTTAAGAAGTGGTTAATGGTGATATTTTTTTATATTAAAAAACTATTTTAGACCAGTAAATTAAATAAAAGTGAAATAATTAACAAAATGAAGTCAAATTACAACACCATGGATGAACCTCTTTCGTTAAATATGATTGTAAGTTATTATTTTTGATTACTATAATAATATTTAGATTGTTTTGAAATTTGAAGGTTTTTTTTAATACAAGTTATAAACTGTATTGGTAATACTGACATTGGATGTTAAAAATGTATAATTTTAATTTTATAGACCCTCTTCTACTCCTTGGTTTCTTATTTTTATGTTTCTGTTGGTAAGTCGTGAAATGTTTCCTTTTTATGGTCTAAAATAAGGCTTGTCTGTCTGTGTGCCTGTAAAACACCTGATTTTTGAAAGTGCCCAACACATAAATATTTGAAAATTGGCAGTTACGTTATGTATATTAATTTAAACATAGGGAAAACCGGAAAATTATAGGGAAACACCGAAAAAACACACCCTCAAAAACTATGGGTGTTGAAGTTTAAGAAAATGAACTTTCTTTTAATTGAAATGCATAATATGGGTGTTAAATAAAAGAAGAAAATGCCCTGAGAACAAATATGTGTTCTAATTCAATGTAACATTTCATCACACCATCTGTTCTNATGTTTTTACTTATACAGGGAGATGTGAAATAATTTTTTGAAAACTAGTTGGTTGAACTTTGCTGTTTATATATATTTGCTCCTCCATATCTTATAGTAAATTAAAAGACAATGTGTGTTAGCTCACAGCAGATTGCTTTGAAAGAATGATTAATTGAAGACAATGACGTTAGTCTAAGTTTAAATATAGGCTTCACCCAAGTTGAGGTTGATATTTTTTTTACGAATACCCTCAAAAAACCACAGAAGGAAGTAATGGTTAAATGTATAATTTAAAAGTAATAAACTGGAGTTTAAGAACACCTAATTATTATTATGAGTGATGGACTTTTTTTTATCTATAGATGCCGTCTCATTTTTATAATGAATTTGTAAAATATACCCTTTTTGGACACAGAAAGAGCTGCATTTTACGTGTACATCTATCCCCAGACTCATTGTACAATTTATTACATTTAATGTTCTATTTATTCACTGTCTATTTATTTCTTTTTTTGTTTTTAGAGGCTAGGAAAGCTCCTGAGTGGGAGAAAAAGTTTTTGGAGAGCCACTCCGAATTAAAAAATTCGGTGGACCAGTTGGGGAATAAAATGGGAATCATTGCTGACAGCCTCTTGAAAATGAGTTCAGCCATGGTGGAGGGAGTAAGAGTACAAAAGGAGATGGCAGCGGCCTTGAAAGAGAGTGTGATTATTCAGAAGGAGATAGCCTCCAGTTTTAATAAATTTTTAAACCCAAACGAATAAAATTTTATTTTATTTTACACTGTTGTTTTATTTTGTTGAGTACCTCTTTAGTATTATTGTCAGCACTTTAACACTTGTTGGATAACTCCAGTATATTTCTTCTGACAAGTCCTGTTTTTATTATTATAGTAAACACATTATATTTTTTAAATCTGACAGCTTATATTATCCAACCTATGGGGGAGAAGAAAAAAGCCACTAGGCCGGTATGAGGGGTGGGGCAGCATCATGGCCCGACCTATTACCCGTCAAAATCTCAATCTCGCATTGGCTCTCCTCCCATTATTTTCCCAAGCTGTCAGAGTTAGTATTATGTGTTTACTATAGGTAGTTTTTATTATTATTAGGTATAAATTTAATTTTAAGCTTGTTGAATATAATCAAAATAAATATTACCTTTAGTTAGCATTTAAGTCAGTTTGGGGTATCTACTTTCAAGAGAGTGTAGAGATTACTAATACATCATCCAACTGCCAATTGACTCTTATTAATAATGAAATTGAATCAATAAATTGGGTAGGGTCAGTTGGGGTAATAATGATACAACAAAAAAAATGGGTCTATTGTGATTGTGATACAGCCAAACAAAAGAAATGGCCAAAATTCATGGAAGAAATACGACTTAATAGGAAGTATGTTGTACTATGAACAATATGTAATGTTGACCATGTAGCATGGATTCAAAATTATACTTTATTTGGGCACAAAAAATAAAAACTGAATCGACCTGTCTTATTGTCAACAGCTTTTCCGTCATGATTGCAAACTTTTAATGTATTCAATATCTTCGCTATTATTCAAAGTAGAATTGTTTTTGTGGAAACTATGTTATACTCTTTTTACTTTGAGATCAAACGGAAACAAACTGTCATAACACAGCCGTTGTAAGAGGAAAAAAAAATACTGATGAAACACTAGAGCCAAGGGTGTATTATCATATCCCCGTGTTGTCTCTACGGCCGAAAACCAGGGAGATATAAACTTGTATCACTTAAGTCCCATACTTGTAGTATATTAACCCCATCGGGCAAATATGCTACACAATTTTAATTTTTTTTACTGACTTGTGGCACATCTTAAGTATTTAAGCCCCTGTGTGACTAGAATATTAAAAGCCACACAATTTAGTACTTTTTTCACGTGGTTGCTCCAAATAGTTTAGGAGTTATGATGAAAAGTATGTCTTTTTGTATCATAATTACCCTGACTGACCCTAGGTATCTTAATCTTGTAGGAACAGTAAATGTAATAGCTTCATTAAAGACTTAAGCTAATATCACACAAGAGGGATTATGGACAGGAAATTACATTGGTGGTTAATTAAAGAACAAACACAATTTATGAAATAAATTTCCATATAATTAATGATTAAAGTTATTGGCTATATACTGAGCTCTTGCCTGTTGCCCCTCCCTCCTCAAAACTTGATCTTGTTCAAGCTGTGGCCAATCAATTTCTTGGACAATTTCGTCTTCAATTGCAATATCTTCAAAATCTCCTTCCCTGAATGCTATCGCCACATTATGCAGAAGAGCACACGCCAAAATAATTCTTGCTGCATTCTGAGGCTGGTAGTGCAGAGTCCTGTCTTTGAGGAGACACCGAAATCTAGCCTTGAGTAGCCCGATGCACCTCTCCACACAAGACCTCACCTGGCAGTGTCTCCTGTTAAATGCTGCCTCAGGGCTCCTCTCTTGCGCATTGGCTACCGGTGTGAACAACCAGGGAAGGAGCGGATATCCAGAATCTCCTGCAACACACAGACAATGCGTTTATAAATAATTAACACTATGTTATACCAATCAATTGTCAATATTAATTCTGTGGCAAGATAGCAAAGTATGCTATCTAAAGTAGTACTTTAGCAAAGTCCATTTTTGACAGGTCGGACAATAACTTCCTTGAAAGTGGTAATTTATGATATGGTCGATGCCGATGAATTACAATCTGATATATTAATTATTAAAATATATATTTTTAACACTGTTCAATTAGATGAATGATAACAAAATATGTAAGTAGTTTCACTTAGACGAGAGCTTCAAATTTGCTTACAATATTTAAAATTGGACAAAATAATTTGACTTGTTTAGATTTTGTCATTGTGTATAAAGATTAAGTTATTTACCTAACAGATGAGTATTTTGATCCCCGTCATTAAATCTTGCCTGCATGATTCTGTTGATGCGGCTTTCCCTCCACACAGTCGAATCGTGGGTACTGCCCGGGAATCGGGGAACCACATTCCATATCCTCATGTCGTAGTCACATATCTGAAAAAGAGTTTCAAATTGCAATTATAGTATTGTAGACAAATTTAGAAATGTAAATAATAAATATGTAATAGAGCATCTTGTACTTACAATTTGCGTATTAATGCTATGGAATCCCTTCCTGTTAATGTAAACATGACCATCGACATGAGGTGTTGTTATGGCAATGTGGGTCCCATCCACTGCCCCCAAAATATTCGGGAAACCCGCGGCTTCAAACCTAAAGTAACAAGTCAATATTTATTAATTACATGAATTAAAAATATAACTGAATTTAACTACGGATTAGAATATAACATACCCAGCTTTTATATGTCTCCTTTCTTGTTCGGAGCCAGGAAATTTAGGCCATTCCTTAAGGTTGCACCTTACAATGGCATTGGCCACTTCCCTAATCGCCCTGCATACCACGCTCTGGCTCACGCATGATAGCACCGATGAGCCAGCAGGACGTTGGTAGCTGCCAGTCCCAAAGAAGTGGAGTGCTGCCAAAACCTAAAAATTCCCCAGAAAAAAAGTAATATTTCTTAAGTGTTTCAAATTTAAAAATAATTATTTAGTACAAAAATTAACTGCATTTATACAATAATGAAGTACTTACTCTAGTGACAATTGGTACACAGCTTTGACGGCGACCATGGTACATTGTAGGCTCCAAACTATTTATGAGATACATGCAGGCCTCTTGTGACAGCCTGTAATATGATTTAAATTGGCTAATAGGGACATCGAAGGGATTTGAAGCATCCCTCAATTGCCTCCTCAAAAGCCTCAGCTGGGTTTGCCTAGCTATCCTCCGCCTTCTTCTTTCATTGAAGAAATACATCTCCATCTGAAATTTCAATTATACTTAAAGACGTCTTTATAATTGCACATTGATATAAATAATTTAAATTGTTAGCATGAAATCCTATGATTGCTACTACCTCACTGAATTCTACTAAGTTAAAGACTTACATGAATGGGAAATTAACAAAGTACACAAAATAAATGGTCTACTTTGAAAAATTACGGATCAAAACTACCATTATCAAATGTATTCACATGCATATAATATGTGAAAGAATTATATATGACCCCTCAAAAATTGAAATAGTATAGCCAATTGAGTGCGCACCCTGTCAAAAAAGGTATACATTTTAAAATATATATATTTTGACGTCTAAAGTAGGTTATCTTTTATCCGCAATAAGTACATATATAACACTGATTTGAGGGATGCCCATACAAACTTAATATAAATTAATAATTAACACTTCAATAAAAATACAAGTTTAAACTTTTACTTACTTTTATTCCTCAACTTAACGTTATCCAATAGCACTAACACAAAAATATTGTCCTAAAGATTTTCACAATTCAGAATTCACAATTATATTATATATTACGTGAAATCCTTTCACAAACGATAGTTCAAAACAAAACAATCAAACAAAGAGAATTTAGAATAAATGATAA
>JHBY02112720.1:0-11365 GCA_001010745.2 Gerris buenoi
AGCTTAATTTTCTTCGAAAATTCGCTAAAATGAGAGGCAAGAGCCAGTATAGTACTCCATACTGGCATAATGGTACTCCATAAATTATGGAATCCTTTGGATTGTTAGTGCTTTATGTTTTCAGGGTTTCGTGGGTAATACCAAAAAAAATGAAACCCTTATAGTTTCGTTCCTATGTATGTCTGTCTGACTGTCACTTTGTATGGTTCCAATAACTTTTGAACCAAAAAACATAAAAACAAGAAACTTTCCAGTATTAAAGATCGTTTTGACGCGCACACAGGAAAAATATAGAGAACTCAAAATAATCAGCTGTTCAAATTCAAAATGTCGGATAATTCACATCGCACAAAAAAAAAAAAGTTAATATTTTGAGTGGGGTATCAAATGAAAGGTATCGAAGAGTAGATTACACTAAAAATAATACAAGAAAAAAAAATGAAAGAATGTAGTGAAATAAATGACGAGTTTCAATTAAATGAAATGATTAGCACCATTAGTATTCCATTCAATAGTTTAATAATATAGTTTTTGCTTATAAAATTATTTCTTAAGCCTATACAGCTTTTTGTTGGTTATGTACAGAAAAAGAAAAAAAAGGATAATAGCGCGAGTAGAATCCGCGATTAGAATGGAATAAAAAAAAGAATGAAGATATCTTGTGAAATAAATGAAGAGTTTAAATTAAATTAAATGAATATCGCGATTAATATCCTGTTCAATAGTTTTACTATAGTTTTTGCTTATTAATTATACCTTAATCCTATACAGCTTTTAGTTGGTTATGTACAGAAAAAAGAAAAAAAAGTAGAATAGCGCGAGAAGAATCCGCGATTGAATGGAATAAAAAAAAAGAATGAAGAAATATAGTTAATTGAAATGAATATCGCGATTAATATCCTGTTCAATAGTTTTACTATAGTTTTTGCTTATTAATTATTCCTTAATCCTATTTTTGTTGGTTCTGTACAATAAAAACCAATAAAACAATGATTGTCAAAAAAACCATATTATTTTGTTATGGCAAGAAACAGATAATTTTATTGATGTTTACAGTTTTATAATTAATGTCGTGAGATTAGCAATAGAATGATATTTAAAAAAATAAAATAAAATTAAAGAAAAATAACAGCAAGGAAGGTAGAGAGAAGAATCTGTCACTTGGAATTACTTGTAGAAGACAACGGGATCTCGACACGATAAAATTAGCACCTTCGAGAGGCTTTATCGTAGAAACACAACAACACTTCAAAATAACACAAAGATTCACAATAGATAATTTGATGCTTTTATTAAAATTATATTATTTAGAGTGTAAACCGCTGGGTTAGTAACAGTAAACATTTAGCTTCATTTCCAATTAAAAAATAAAATAATGATTTTTAATTATTTTCTTTATATATATTACTAGCCTTCTAAATTTTCAAATCTGACCAATGTACAGACAAAACTTTAATTTTATATATATAGATGTACTAGTATATGCCAATATGTGCTTTCATATCACACAAAAGAACCATAGGCAGTAAAGGTATACTGCCTATATAGGTCTTAGAATATAGACAATTTAATATTATCAATTTATTTATATTAAATATAGGCAATTTAATGTCTTTAACCTATTTTATATATACATATATATTATATACGCAAGCAGTAGTAATAGTATTAGTTGTAAGGTTGTAGGGTAGGATGAGCCACCTATAGCAATTAGGCCATTATAGGTTTCATTGCACTAGCCCCGCGGTAGAGAGTTGCAGCCACTTCACACATCATACCTCTGTACATTGTACCGCCGAAGTAAGTATAATGTGATCACTAGTGAGCCATATAAATCAGAGTATCACGGCGAGGAATCGAACCCACGACCTCGTACCACTCTTGATTCATTGATGGCCGAGCAGACGTGGTAATTTAATCCACATGGCCACGCTGGCTCTCATTAAATTGGCTAACTAAGGTAAAAAAACAAGTAAAATATATTATTTGTATGAAAATAGAAATGGTATGTGGTATCTGTAAATAAACAAATAAAAGAAAAGATAAGGTTTTGCTAAACTCAATTTTGTATAATGAAATCATATTAAGCGTTAAATGTCATATTAAAAATTAAATGAAGATAACTGGCAGTCATTTATACAAACAGAAATAAACTTACATTATTCTCCCTTGCAATGTAAGAAACATACAATGTAGGTCGGATGACTGAAGGGGAGCGATACCCAGCTGGCATGTAAAATAATTGAGAAAGACTGCCACTGGATGAGAAGACACATTGTGACACTAAATTAAAAATATTTAATCAGATTGTATACATTTTTGCTATTACGTTCTTTAAATGAAATATTTATACTTAAAAATATTTATAAGTTGTTTAATACTATGTTATTTTGAACAGATTAATTTCCAATTCATGTTAACTTTTAGGACAATTTTAGCTATTAATATTAAAACATTAACATTAAGGTGTTAAAACCCTGTCTTTTTGATCATTAAAAAAAAATTGTTTATTTCTTGAGAAGCAACCTCACCTCAAAAAAGTTGCCACATTATTTCTGGAATCTGGTGCCACACCTGAGCTGGTTGCTGACGTGGATGAACCGATGTTGGTGGCAATAAATGGGTCTAGAGACCTGCGGTATCTTAATGACGGTACAAAACATTTGTAAAAACAGACTAAAGCAATCTTCAAGCTAGCCATACTCACCCTTAAACACGAAAATTGGACTCTACTACCAAGAAGGAGGTGCTTTCTGGACCCTTCTACTAAGGAGGAGGTACTTCTGGACTCTAATTTCAAGGAAGAGGTGCTTTCTGGACCCTACTACTAAGGAGGAGGTACTTCTGGACTCTAATTCCAAGGAGGAGGTACTTCCAAGTCCCTTCTTCCAAGAAGGAGGTGCTTTTTGGACCCTACTACTAAGGAGGAGGTACTTCTGGACTCTAATTCCAAGGAGGAGGTGCTTTCAAGTCCCTTCTTCCAAGAAGGATGTGATTTCTGGACCCTACTACCAGGGAGAAGATCCTTCTGGACTCTAATTCATTGGACAAGGTGCTTTCTGGACCCTACTACTAAGGAAAAGATACTTGTGGACTCTAATTCCAAAGAGAAGGTGCTTTCTGGACCTTTCTTCCAAGAAGGAGGTGCTTTCTGGACCGTACTTCCAAGAAGGAGGTGCTTTCTGTGCTCTACATACAAAAAGCACGTGCTTTCTGTACTCTACATTCAAAAAGCACGTGCATTCTGTACTCTACATACAAAAAGCACGTGCTGTCTGTACTCTACATACAAAAAGCACGTGCTGTCTGTACTCTACATACAAAAAGCACGTGCTGTCTGTACTCTACATACAAAAAGCACGTGCTGTCTGTACTCTACATACAAAAAGCACGTGCTGTCTGTACTCTACATACAAAAAGCACGTGCTGTCTGTACTCTACATACAAAAAGCACGTGCTGTCTGTACTCTACATACAAAAAGCACGTGCTGTCTGTACTCTACATACAAAAAGCACGTGCTGTCTGTACTCTACATACAAAAAGCACGTGCTGTCTGTACTCTACATACAAAAAGCACGTGCTGTCTGTACTCTACATACAAAAAGCACGTGCTGTCTGTACTCTACATACAAAAAGCACGTGCTGTCTGTACTCTACATACAAAAAGCACGTGCTGTCTGTACTCTACATACAAAAAGCACGTGCTGTCTGTACTCTACATACAAAAAGCACGTGCTGTCTGTACTCTACATACAAAAAGCACGTGCTGTCTGTACTCTACATACAAAAAGCACGTGCTGTCTGTACTCTACATACAAAAAGCACGTGCTGTCTGTACTCTACATACAAAAAGCACGTGCTGTCTGTACTCTACATACAAAAAGCACGTGCTGTCTGTACTCTACATACAAAAAGCACGTGCTGTCTGTACTCTACATACAAAAAGCACGTGCTGTCTGTACTCTACATACAAAAAGCACGTGCTGTCTGTACTCTACATACAAAAAGCACGTGCTGTCTGTACTCTACATACAAAAAGCACGTGCTGTCTGTACTCTACATACAAAAAGCACGTGCTGTCTGTACTCTACATACAAAAAGCACGTGCTGTCTGTACTCTACATACAAAAAGCACGTGCTGTCTGTACTCTACATACAAAAAGCACGTGCTGTCTGTACTCTACATACAAAAAGCACGTGCTGTCTGTACTCTACATACAAAAAGCACGTGCTGTCTGTACTCTACATACAAAAAGCACGTGCTGTCTGTACTCTACATACAAAAAGCACGTGCTGTCTGTACTCTACATACAAAAAGCACGTGCTGTCTGTACTCTACATACAAAAAGCACGTGCTGTCTGTACTCTACATACAAAAAGCACGTGCTGTCTGTACTCTACATACAAAAAGCACGTGCTGTCTGTACTCTACATACAAAAAGCACGTGCTGTCTGTACTCTACATACAAAAAGCACGTGCTGTCTGTACTCTACATACAAAAAGCACGTGCTGTCTGTACTCTACATACAAAAAGCACGTGCTGTCTGTACTCTACATACAAAAAGCACGTGCTGTCTGTACTCTACATACAAAAAGCACGTGCTGTCTGTACTCTACATACAAAAAGCACGTGCTGTCTGTACTCTACATACAAAAAGCACGTGCTGTCTGTACTCTACATACAAAAAGCACGTGCTGTCTGTACTCTACATACAAAAAGCACGTGCTGTCTGTACTCTACATACAAAAAGCACGTGCTGTCTGTACTCTACATACAAAAAGCACGTGCTGTCTGTACTCTACATACAAAAAGCACGTGCTGTCTGTACTCTACATACAAAAAGCACGTGCTGTCTGTACTCTACATACAAAAAGCACGTGCTGTCTGTACTCTACATACAAAAAGCACGTGCTGTCTGTACTCTACATACAAAAAGCACGTGCTGTCTGTACTCTACATACAAAAAGCACGTGCTGTCTGTACTCTACATACAAAAAGCACGTGCTGTCTGTACTCTACATACAAAAAGCACGTGCTGTCTGTACTCTACATACAAAAAGCACGTGCTGTCTGTACTCTACATACAAAAAGCACGTGCTGTCTGTACTCTACATACAAAAAGCACGTGCTGTCTGTACTCTACATACAAAAAGCACGTGCTGTCTGTACTCTACATACAAAAAGCACGTGCTGTCTGTACTCTACATACAAAAAGCACGTGCTGTCTGTACTCTACATACAAAAAGCACGTGCTGTCTGTACTCTACATACAAAAAGCACGTGCTGTCTGTACTCTACATACAAAAAGCACGTGCTGTCTGTACTCTACATACAAAAAGCACGTGCTGTCTGTACTCTACATACAAAAAGCACGTGCTGTCTGTACTCTACATACAAAAAGCACGTGCTGTCTGTACTCTACATACAAAAAGCACGTGCTGTCTGTACTCTACATACAAAAAGCACGTGCTGTCTGTACTCTACATACAAAAAGCACGTGCTGTCTGTACTCTACATACAAAAAGCACGTGCTGTCTGTACTCTACATACAAAAAGCACGTGCTGTCTGTACTCTACATACAAAAAGCACGTGCTGTCTGTACTCTACATACAAAAAGCACGTGCTGTCTGTACTCTACATACAAAAAGCACGTGCTGTCTGTACTCTACATACAAAAAGCACGTGCTGTCTGTACTCTACATACAAAAAGCACGTGCTGTCTGTACTCTACATACAAAAAGCACGTGCTGTCTGTACTCTACATACAAAAAGCACGTGCTGTCTGTACTCTACATACAAAAAGCACGTGCTGTCTGTACTCTACATACAAAAAGCACGTGCTGTCTGTACTCTACATACAAAAAGCACGTGCTGTCTGTACTCTACATACAAAAAGCACGTGCTGTCTGTACTCTACATACAAAAAGCACGTGCTGTCTGTACTCTACATACAAAAAGCACGTGCTGTCTGTACTCTACATACAAAAAGCACGTGCTGTCTGTACTCTACATACAAAAAGCACGTGCTGTCTGTACTCTACATACAAAAAGCACGTGCTGTCTGTACTCTACATACAAAAAGCACGTGCTGTCTGTACTCTACATACAAAAAGCACGTGCTGTCTGTACTCTACATACAAAAAGCACGTGCTGTCTGTACTCTACATACAAAAAGCACGTGCTGTCTGTACTCTACATACAAAAAGCACGTGCTGTCTGTACTCTACATACAAAAAGCACGTGCTGTCTGTACTCTACATACAAAAAGCACGTGCTGTCTGTACTCTACATACAAAAAGCACGTGCTGTCTGTACTCTACATACAAAAAGCACGTGCTGTCTGTACTCTACATACAAAAAGCACGTGCTGTCTGTACTCTACATACAAAAAGCACGTGCTGTCTGTACTCTACATACAAAAAGCACGTGCTGTCTGTACTCTACATACAAAAAGCACGTGCTGTCTGTACTCTACATACAAAAAGCACGTGCTGTCTGTACTCTACATACAAAAAGCACGTGCTGTCTGTACTCTACATACAAAAAGCACGTGCTGTCTGTACTCTACATACAAAAAGCACGTGCTGTCTGTACTCTACATACAAAAAGCACGTGCTGTCTGTACTCTACATACAAAAAGCACGTGCTGTCTGTACTCTACATACAAAAAGCACGTGCTGTCTGTACTCTACATACAAAAAGCACGTGCTGTCTGTACTCTACATACAAAAAGCACGTGCTGTCTGTACTCTACATACAAAAAGCACGTGCTGTCTGTACTCTACATACAAAAAGCACGTGCTGTCTGTACTCTACATACAAAAAGCACGTGCTGTCTGTACTCTACATACAAAAAGCACGTGCTGTCTGTACTCTACATACAAAAAGCACGTGCTGTCTGTACTCTACATACAAAAAGCNTCACTCTGTTTTTGTATTTTGTACGAGATTACACGTTTAATTAATCTTGATGCGCAGTTTTATTTAATGTACGATTAAGACGAACCCCAGCCTTTAAGAGTCAATACCCAACAGGTTATGGAGCCCAGGATCCAGAATCAAGAATCCGAATTCAGAATCAATAATTCAAGAATATGAAAACAACGGTGGTAAGATCTAGAATATAAGTTACGAAAAAATAAATAAATAAAAATGTTTAACTCTACGATGGACTTACCAAAATTAAATGATACAAATTATAATTCATGGTCTGTTCGGACCAGGAGTTATCTAACAGTTAAAAATTTGGAAGATACCCTTGATTCTAACGATTATTCCAAAAAAAGCGACGAAAACAAAACTAATGATAATAAAGCAAAGGCGATAATCATACTAAACGTAGACGATAAAAATTTGACTTTGATAGAAGAATGTACGACGGCATACGATATGTGGCAAAAACTGCAGACATCGCACTATCGCACACAAAAATAGATGGATACCACGCATTGTTGACTCTTAAGGACTACGTAAACGTTAAGAAAACTGACAAACAAACGGTTAACGACTTTATTTACGAAAAAATGCAAACATACAGAAAACTTAGTAAATACGGACTGAAACTCGACGATAAAATTCAGATAGGAGTTATACTGATAGGTTTACCTAGTGAATACGAAGCAACGATTAGAACGATAAATTTAAACGANTTGTTTGTTTACTTATGACGTCACGACGCAAGTGTCAATAAGTAATGTTTGGATTTGTTTTCACTCTGTTTTTGTATTTTGTACGAGATTACACGTTTAATTAATCTTGATGCGCAGTTTTTATTTAATGTACGATTAAGACGAACCCAGCCTTTAAGAGTCAATACCCAACAGGTTATGGGCCCAGCACGCTTCCACTGCGCGAACAATACAGAAAACTTAGTAAATACGGACTGAAGCTCGACGATAAAATTCAGATAGGAGTTATACTGATAGGTTTACCTAGTGAATACGAAGCAACGATTAGAACGATAAATTTAAACGACCAGGATTTAAAACTTGAGAATATAAAAATAAAATTAGTAGATGAGGAAAGAGTTATTCAACTAAAACAAACTGAAGAATCTACACCTGTCAAAACGTTAGTAGCTAAAAATTTAGGAAATAATTCACGATCTGAGTTTAATAGTAGGAAAGAGAATAATTTTTCACGAAAGATTTTTACGAACGAAATAACGGTAATAATTATGATAAACAGCGACGTGGAGAATTTAATAGAGATACGAAATCCAAAGGTATTAAGTGTTTTAGATGTAATCTGTTTGGAGATCGCATAGGCCGAAATTGTCCCAAATTCGGTGATAATGTAAAACATGGTTCTAAACCTAAACGAGGTACGAATACGAACAGTAAGTACGACAATAAACGAATGAATATGTGCATTAGTAAAAATAAATCCTGTAGTAACGTCAACGGGAAAGTATCTTTAGTTAAGAAAAACGAATGGCTAGTAGACAGTGGATGTACTGACCACATGACGAATGATATTAATAAATTTGATAAAATTAAGAAACAAGAAAGCAACGTATTATGTGCTAACGGAGAAAGATTAAAATGCGAAGGTATTGGTGATGTTACGATAACGTGGAATGATGGAGTAAACATGACTTTGACTGATGTCTTATACCTACCGAATTTAAGCGGGAATTTACTTTCAGTATCAAAATTAAGTGAGAAATATCCAAAAATAACATTTGAACGAGAAGAAGTTCTAGTACTTGATGAAGGCGGAAAAGTAGTTCTGAAAGGTAAACGAAGAAATGAAGGTTATATATTGACAGAAAAGGAACAACAGACAAATTATGTGAAAAACACGAACAACTACGAAATTTGGCATGCACGAATGGGACATCCAGGGAAGAAAGAAACGAAACGACTAATGAATGAATACGGTATTACGGGTAAATGTGACGATAAAGTATGCGAAATTTGTAACTCATGCAATATAAAAAAGTTGAAATTTCCAAAACAAGCGACCAACCGACGAACAAAAGTTTTAGACTTAATACATACGGATGTCATGGGACCTATTTCACCGATATCACGAGGAGGTAACCGATACGTAATTACCTTTACAGATGACTATAGCCGATACTCTGAAGTGTACTTTATCAGAAACAAATACGAAGCTCTTAATAAATTTAAGGAATACCAACAGTACGTTGAAAAGAAACACGAACGAAAAATTAAAGTTTTAAGAAGCGACAACGGAGGGGAGTATATGAGTAATGAATTTAAAAACTATTTAAAAAATAACGGAATAGAACGAGAACTCATTAGCCCAGGTAGCCCTCAACAAAACGGCGTAGCCGAACGTTTAAACCAAACTTTAATGAATATCACGAGGTGTTTGATGAAAGAATCAGCTTCTGATTTAGATCTTTGGGGAGAAGCACTGCTTACAGCATGCTATATTAAAAACAGAAGACCGACGACAGCTAACGAAGGCCAAACTCCATACGAACGATGGCACGGTCATAAAGCAAGATTAGACCATATGAAGAAATTTGGATGTAAGTGCTGGTACCTAGATAGACATGCAAAACGAAAATATGAACAACGAGGACGATCAGGAATATTTACAGGTTACGAACCGAGTGCTAAGGCTTATAGAATATGGGATGACGAAGAGAAACGAACTGTTATAAGCAGAGACGTAAAATTTGCGGAAGACATGATGCCGATGAAAGATAAGAAAAATGAAGAGAGAACTGAAATAAACTGGAATAGACTAATAGATGTTACGAGATGGAACGAAGAAAGTGAGGACGAAGATGAAACTATACCAAATAATGACAATAACGAAGAAAACGTTGACGAAGAAGAAGACTTAGAACATACTGAAGACGAACAAACTATAGACGAAACAATCGAATCGGACGAATTATACGAATCAGGAGAAGATGATGAGAACAGTCAAGGTAACGGGGAAAACGAGATAAGAACGAGAAGTGGACGATTAGTAAGAAAACCTGATAGATTACAGGTAGGATTAACTTCGACGAAAACGAATCACACTCAAAACGACGAACCTAAAACTTATACGGGAGCTATGAAAAGTAAAGAACGAGATGAGTGGTTATGCGCAATTGAAGAAGAATTTAGTAACTTATCTAATAACGAAACGTGGACTGTTGTAAAAAGACCTAAAAATGTACGGACTATACGAACTCACTGGATATTTAAAAAGAAGAAAAATGAAAAGGGAGAAGTGGTAAGGTATAAAGCGAGATTGGTAGCCCTAGGAAATCATCAAAAATATAACGTAGATTATGACAAAACGTATTCACCTGTTGTAATGAGAAAGACAATGAGAATACTTTTGGCTATTAGTGCGGCGAAAAAATGGACTGTGGAACATGTTGACGTGGACGCTGCATATTTAAACGCTAAATTACCAAACGACATATACTTAGAATTACCAGAAGGATACGAAAAGAACGGACTTGATAAACAGGAATATGTTTGTAAATTAAACAAAAGTTTATACGGTTTACATCAATCAGGAATGCTTTGGAACGAGGAACTTAATACATTTTTAATAGAATCAGGTTTAATAAGATCAGTTGCGGATCCTTGTGTTTATTTTAACAAAGGACGAACTTTAATAATAAGCATTTACGTAGACGACATAGCAATACACGGTGAGAAAAAGCAGATAGAAATGTTTAAAACTACTTTAAGGAAACGTTTTTCGATAAAAGATTTAGGTGAAGCTAAAAGATTACTTTCAATTAATATAGTAAAAACTAAAGACGGGTTTAAAATTGATCAAGAAGATTATACGACTGAACTTTTGAAGAAATACGGATTTGATAACGCGAAAGGTACGACGACACCACTAGAAATTGGAACGAAATTATTGACGAACGATAGGGATACAAATGACGAACTTAGACTGAAATACCAACAAGCTGTAGGTAGTTTACTTTACTTATCGACAAATACAAGACCTGACTTAACTTACGCTGTCACATATCTGAGCCAGTTCAACCAGAATCCAACCGAAGAGCATTGGAAACACGTTAAAAGAGTGTTTCGGTATCTCAAGAAAACGACGGACTACGGTATAACATACGAACGATATAAAGGAAAAAATATTAACATTTATTCGGATTCTGATTGGGGAAGCGACGGAACGGTCAGAAAATCGTATAGCGGATACTTGGTGAAGATTGCAGGGGGAGCGGTTTCCTGGACAGCCAGAAAACAAAGTTGCGTTGCCCTAAGTACTGCGGAAGCGGAATTTACTGCACTTTGTGAGTGTAGCAAGGAACTTCAATGGCTACAAAGTTTCTTAGAAGAAATTGGAAAATTTCAAGACGGACGGACGTGGACGATAATGATGGACAACCAGGCAGCGATGAGTATA
>JHBY02112745.1:0-11336 GCA_001010745.2 Gerris buenoi
TCCACTCTCCATTGAGGTAAAAAACTTCTTTTCATTTGTGTACCTCACCTGCAATATATATCAAACAAATCAGAACAACCGGACCTTTGCAAGTGGGCCCCCTTTTTGACGACAGAATGCAAATGCTAAGCTAATCAAAAACTATAATATAATTAAATTTATAAATATAAAATGCTTCTAATAAAAATTGCCTATTAAAAATGGGCATATACTTGCTAAGATTATAAACCCGGATATTATTTATTTACAATACAGTGCTTTACTAAATTTTTTAAACTTTTTTAGTGAAATTAAATAATATTTCAAATTTTTCAATTTTAAGATTACGGTACGAAAGAGATTTTTGGAGTGAATACCAAGACAACTACGAGTGGATTGCATTTTTCTATTTTTGTGTACTCTTCCACTTACCTTTCTCCGATTATAATTATTTTTTCTCTTTGCACATTCTTCCCTTTATTACATCACCTCTCCTTCTTCCTCTTTGAACTTCACTCACTCATACAAGTTCAAACCGGCGGTAAATAGAATCTGAACAGACCTGTGAATTGTGAACTATACTAGGCATCGCGTGGCTCTATCATTGAAGGGGGATATTATGAAATTTATTACTCATGATAAATATTGTAGTTGAAGATAAGGGTACTTCTTTAGATGGTTACTTCCCTAGGTTGTTTTAAAATAAAAATGACTTTAACTAAATAACTATAGTGAAAAAGGGATGTTTAGTCTAATGTACTTTGGGACAAAGGAATATCACACTTCTGTTTGTCTCCCCATCCCGACACCTTCTTTAGATTGTTACTCCCATCTGGTTTTTTTATAAGGGGAGTAACAATCTAAAGAAGTTCCAAGATAAGTGGCTTAATAAAATTACATTATATCTTGAATCACCATCTTGAACTTATTGTCCAATCCATGGCATCCCTTCATATCCTCAAGTAACCACCCCCCGGCTAAAGGGGCTTTGGCCTAGAGACTTGTTACCATAGTTCACACCCTCAACCGATGTACTCAATCAGAATTAATATTATTCACTACAGGAGTTCTTCCACTGGGTAGCCTCTCGCCTCTCCTCTAATGATAATCAATGTCATTTAATCAAATTTGTTATCACTATTACAAATAGCCAAATTAATTTGCAATTAATGTATAAATTTATTTTTTAAACTAACGATATTATAGATAGAACATATTTATTAAGATTGTTATTTTAACCGCCCTCGCTACTGCTTTTTTTAGAAGACGATCCCTGGCTTGCAGACGAGGAGGAGGTACTACTTTCACTCTCTAACGACTGTTTGCTTGATGACTTAAAGTTCATTCTTACTAGAGATTCGGTCAAATTAATAAATCCCTGTGGTTTCTCTTGTATTTCCTGAAATTCTTTTACTTGAGTTAAACTTTTGTCCAATTCCAACTCTTTTGAAGTAAACAACATATGGGAGGTAGTGATATCATAGTTTTTTGTCAGAGAACCTGAACTTGATTGTAAACTTAGTTCTTCCTCTTTAGATTCAGGCTGCATGAACGTGTTAAGATGATCTCTGGCGAAGACAGGAGGTTCGAGAAGTTGGTTCATGAAGTAGTTGTCTTTGGAATGCTCTTGAAGTCGGCTTGGAGTCAAGTACATCGGCAGTAATGTTTTGTTTAACTCGAGGAATCCCATCAGTGAGTCACACAGTCCCTTGTCCAGACCATTTTTATTCAGAATTGATAACATTTTTGATTTGATTATTCTTTTTTTCTAAAATCATAAGCATAAAAAGCATAGGCACATAAGTCATTAAATATTTTGTTACTTAATAAATCATACATCATACCTTTACCAGAAATCATGTTGTTGTAGGTGTAGGTACACTGATGAAAAGCCGAAGTTTTCGACCTAGATGGAGAGCCGTCGGCGCTTTGGCACTAAAGAAACGCAACATTTTTTGGTTTAAGCTGGTTTTCGCCACGAATGAGGGGATCAATATATGAAAACCATAGTTTTATATTTTTTTATAAAGTAGAATAAACTCTCTTTTTAAAGAAACAATAATCTTTCTGATGCTGATACTTCCTGAGTTACAGCCCTTTAAAAATCAAAGAAATTTTGAAACTATTCCTAAACTGCTTATTTTTAGTTAGTTTTGTCTAGTTTTAACCCTGAGCCTTGATTTTTCAGCAGAATTAATAAATTCCAATTTGTAAGTAGAATTATTGTCCCATAATTTGCATGTTTCAATCGTAAATAGCTTTCAAAATACGGCTTTTTGATGTTAGGTTGGTTTTTTGAAGTACGAAACATTTTTTGGTGGCAATATATGGGATAAGAATATATTATGGACAACCTCCATTAACTACTAAGATCGGCTAAAGCAACCTTATTAATATTGCGAGACTCCCTCAAACTCAAGATGCATTTAGTGTAATTTCTAAATGTATTCAAATTCATGTTTCTTGAAAAGAGTGGAGTACCCGGCTCTCCACTCTCCATTGAGGTAAAAAACTTCTTTTCATTTGTGTACCTCACCTGCAATATATATCAAACAAATCAGAACAACCGGACCTTTGCAAGTGAGCCCCCTTTTTGACGACAGAATGCAAATGCTAAGCTAATCAAAAACTATAATATAATTAAATTTATAAATATAAAATGCTTCTAATAAAAATTGCCTATTAAAAATGGGCATATACTTGCTAAGATTATAAACCCGGATATTATTTATTTACATCGGGGAGTGATATCATATATATTATATTGTATTTTTTCTTCCGCTTAGTTAGTCATGATATAATTGTTATTTTTATGTTAAGATACATCACTCTTAACATACACAATTTTTTATTTTCAATTTGAGGTAAAGTTAAACCTGGTTCGGTAATATAGAGCATTCAGCCTAATTTATTTGCGAAGACGTTTTCTGTTGGTTTTATTTTACTCTGACATAGTTTTCTGTAAATATTTAACACACAGCAAATGTTCAGCTGCAGCGGAACTATCTCTAATGATTATTGTAAAGATGTCCAATTTTTGAAAAATTTTAACTGTTGTAGTTGATCAAATAATTTATTTTATTTTTTATTTTTTTATTTTTATTTTTATTTTTATTTTTTTTTTAGAGAAAGAGTCAAATACCACCAGAGTTCAGTAACTATAGAATGTGTGGAGTATATGTTACTCACTCCCCATCCTTTTCTTTCTAATGTTTGAAGACTGATGTCACATTGATAAGGCCTGAAGATGCCCAGGTGTGGGCGAAAATTTGCCAATAAATAAAAAAATGTTATAAAAAAAAGGTTTTTTTATACAATTTTTTTTTTAATTTTCATCCCTAAAGACTGATAAACTATAGAAAATTTAAAAATAAGGGATCAACAGAAGAATTAAATCAATTTATTTTACTTTTTAAATGCAGAAATGCCATATATTTGATAGAATATTGACTAATCGTACTACTGTATGTTGAAGGTTGTGAATTTTATCAAAACTTACTCTTTCATTTGAATACGGTAGTCTGGTTGCAAGCTTAAGATATTCTTCCTTGTCCATCGGATTCTGAAATATAAATCCAGTTATAGTAATAAGTGTTAGAAAAAGAGGCAAACAGTACCTACATATAATTAGTAAGCATATTATTGAATGGTTACAAAAATAATTTCTTTTAGTCAATTAGTATCACTAGTTATCTTGGTCTGTCAACATCCCTCTTCTCAGGTCAATTTCTGCAATATTTGAAGGCTTCTAGTTCCTATTTGTTAAGGAGTTGCTCATATTATAAATTAAAAGGACTGCTTAATGATTTTTTTTTTAAATATTGGATTATTATCTATTTGACAACATGTTTCATTAACTTAAATCACAAGAACATTTATGTAGAACAGCTTTAGATAGATCGAACTGGACCGTACCGAGACTAGCCCTGACCTTGACCACAAGTACTAAGGATCAAGACAAATCGGGAGACTTGGAGTTGGATAAGTTATGAAGAAGCAAGGGTAAGGCCAGAGTGCAAGCAGGTTTTGACTCCGAAAATAGGCTCGAGATTTGTCAGCTTTAGAAAAGCAGGTGATGACCGCAGTGGAAGAAAATAGAAAAACGCGCAGTCGTAAACACCGAGTTGTCAGAGTGTTCAGTTGATTTCATTAAATTACCAAGTTAACGACGTTTCGGCTAGTTAAAAAAATCATTGACAAGAAGAAAAACAAGCAAGAAGCAAAGTCAATAAGTATTTGTATAACAATTATCAAGGATTCATAAAAAAAAACAAAAAAACTAGAAGCTAAATTCCGTGTGCGCTGGTGTTAAGAATTTGAAACATGAATGGTCTCGGTTTACATTCCGGTAAAGGCTCTGACTCCGAACCCTGCGCTGCGCGCGAGTAAGCAGTTGCCTGGTTCTACTGCACCTGAGTCTGAACCTGATTCGGAACTAGCGTGCACTGTGTTCTTACTCTAAAGGTGCTTAGTCTAAGACTGTGTCAGTACCCTAGGCGATTAGGTAAAGACGTTTTGTCAGCCCCCAAGAATGGGGCTAGAATTCGTAAATGTCCAATGCTTCAAAACGGAGAGACAAGAAATAAGTTAAGTACCATTATCATTTAAAATAATAATAGGATTAGGGATTAGATGACTTAACATACGAAGAAGGTTACTCCCTGGGAAGAATTTAGTACATATGACCTAATTTCGATGTGTAATAGATTCATCCCTTAAAACTGTAATAATGACATATGACATAATTTAGATAGTATTGGTTATTTAAAAACCTTTGCTTCTCCGATGTGACCATAACCAAACCATGCATAATTTTTAAAATTAATGACAATTAATTTAAATTTTAGTGTAATTAGTAACATTTTTCTGCTACCTGGATATGCTACAATAATTGTATTTATTAATACCTTGATATTTTCATGTAACGGGAAAATTTCACTTAAGAAGTCACTGAATCTATCATGATATATGATGGAAGCCCAAGGCTGCTTGAAGAACTCATAGAAATCTGGTATCATGTGATTATCATATCTCCAAACGAGATCATTCAAAAGCTGCTCGTGTTTACCGTAAAGTCGGCTTAAACTTATGACATCGATATCCTGAAAACAACGACTATTTAAAGAATTTATAATGAATAAATTAAAAAAATCACATGAGAAAGTAAAGATACTTGGTGGAATGAGTATCTTTTTCTCCATTAAAGATATCATTTAAATCACTAATGTCAAAATACAATAATAATAATATTTAACAAAATTATAGAAAATGAAAATCTACTGTATAGAGCAATGATAAGTTAATAGGGTATAAAAAAATACACAGCAGCAAAATTATTTGTGCCTATTTATAATAGTCATATTTTTTCTTTATTTATTAGTACTACTACTACTCCTCGGCGTACAGCCCATGTAGGGCTTAGGCCTGACCACATAACACATCCAATATTTTCTATCAAGGGCTACTGTCCACCAGCGCCTCACTCCCATCCTTCACAGGTCTGCCTCCAACTCGTCCTCCCATCTCAACCTTGGTCGGCCTCTATGCCTCCTTCCACCTGGTTTTCCTCTCCACACTTTCTTGACTGCTCTGTCATCTTCTAGCCTTTGAAGATGCCCTGCCCATCTCATAGTCTGGCTCTCTTGGCTTCGATTACCAGATCTGGCTCTCTATAAAGGTCTGCTAACTCTCTGTTCGTTTAATATACTCCATTGACCATTGTCACAAACAGCAACGAAGATTCTTCTTAATACTTTCCGTTCCCATCTTCGTAATAACTCCTCGTCTCTACGTGTCCTGACTCGTCCAGGTCTCTGCATCATAAAGTACCACCGGTCTAACTACAGTTCTGTATACTGTATGTATACGATCAATTTTGAGTTTCGGCTCACTGCCTTTTTCTTTATTTAGAGTTTAATAAAAAAAAAGTATAGAACTTTAGCAATGCTTCTGCATGCAAATCTAACGACATAAGCCGTTTTCCCATGAAAAATCTAGGTCCTGAGAAAATAGCTTCTAACGCAGACGGAGAGAGGCCGGATTCGATTCTTAGTGAGGAGAAGTTATTTTTATGATAAATTTTGATAAAATGTTTGATATTAATTAAATATACCATCGAAAACTGATGGGAAACACTGTTAAGTAATTATGAACTCGCAGAACGTATTTCTGCGTTGTCTAGGACCGATGTTTTCAAAATATATTCAGGTTTTATTGATAAAACATTCAGCATTCACCTCATAACAGTAAATATGATTTATATACAACTATAGCACCAACTGTGACTAGATGTTCTAATTTAGCGTCTCTTATTTTCTTTGATCAGATTGTTTGTTAAAAATATTAGTTCATTAAAACTTTTACTCGGCAGTTTTCAGCCACGACTATAGCTAATGATATAATTTGGCAAAACGTCACATCTTGTATTTTAATTTTTCCATCCAGTCATGCTTCTTTTCACGTTCTTATGATCGTTTAAATAATAATTTGTAAAATAACAGTATAAGTTGCACAAATTCCGTCACTAATAACTCACCACACTTAATCAATAAATTCTCTTTTATTCAATTTTATTGTCAACAATCAAGCCTTTTTTTTTGAGATTGAACTAATCCAAATCAAATGATTATACATTGATAAGACCCTATTTCTAATAAGTAATACAGCCAAAAAATGCTCTAAAGGTTTTGAATCTAAGTGACCTCGTGTGGAGACACGAATGATTCAGAAATTTTGATGAAACTTCTGAATGATTCAGAACTTTTGTCAATGGAGATAAAACTCCTTCAGGTAAGTTAACAATAAATAAACTTATCTCCATTGATGCAAAGGTATATTATTTCATAACTGTAGATTATATAGTGTTAATTCCTCCAGTTGATTGTCAGTGCAATACTGCATGCATTATTCTTATAATGCTAATATAAATTATCGTTTTCAGGCTTGATAATGACCGGATAGCGCCACCTAAGTGACTGTAGAAATTATTTACCCTTAAGATGATCCACCTATAAATATGTATGCATTAAAAATAAATAAGGGCATACTACTACTAACGGCCACTACTTAATTTCATTCATATTTACAGCATTGTGTTTTTAAACTTTCATTTCTACCTACTTTCGTAAGGTCAAGGTCAAGATAGAACAAGTACATAAATATAACAGTTTAGAAGAGTTCAGTTAAGAAATTAGTAATTTTATGAACTTACATATACAGTATAGCATGTTATTTCGGATACTTTATCAAACTGATCTAGCAAAATTCTAAAATACTTGCAAGAGTCCGGATTATTTACATCTCCTGTATTCATAATTTTACTCTGAAACATTTAAATTACATAGATTAAAAGTTGAAACTCATATCTATATATTAATTTTAAATATACTTAGGGATTCGTTCAGTCTATAAAGATGCTTAGTTCTTAATTTAATTATATATTACTATAGCTTTCACCCCCTCATTAAACAAGAATGGTCTCGGTTTACATTCCGGTAAAGGCTCTGACTCCGAACCCTGCGCTGCGCGCGAGTAAGCAGTTGCCTGGTTCTACTGCACCTGAGTCTNTCTATTTGACAACATGTTTCATTAACTTAAATCACAAGAACATTTATGTAGAACAGCTTTAGATAGATCGAACTGGACCGTACCGAGACTAGCCCTGACCTTGACCACAAGTACTAAGGATCAAGACAAATCGGGAGACTTGGAGTTGGATAAGTTATGAAGAAGCAAGGGTAAGGCCAGAGTGCAAGCAGGTTTTGACTCCGAAAATAGGCTCGAGATTTGTCAGCTTTAGAAAAGCAGGTGATGACCGCAGTGGAAGAAAATAGAAAAACGCGCAGTCGTAAACACCGAGTTGTCAGAGTGTTCAGTTGATTTCATTAAATTACCAAGTTAACGACGTTTCGGCTAGTTAAAAAAATCATTGACAAGAAGAAAAACAAGCAAGAAGCAAAGTCAATAAGTATTTGTATAACAATTATCAAGGATTCATAAAAAAAAACAAAAAAACTAGAAGCTAAATTCCGTGTGCGCTGGTGTTAAGAATTTGAAACATGAATGGTCTCGGTTTACATTCCGGTAAAGGCTCTGACTCCGAACCCTGCGCTGCGCGCGAGTAAGCAGTTGCCTGGTTCTACTGCACCTGAGTCTGAACCTGATTCGGAACTAGCGTGCACTGTGTTCGTACTCTAAAGGTGCTTAGTCTAAGACTGTGTCAGTACCCTAGGCGATTAGGTAAAGACGTTTTGTCAGGCCCCAAGAATGGGGCTAGAATTCGTAAATGTCCAATGCTTCAAAACGGAGAGACAAGAAATAAGTTAAGTACCATTATCATTTAAAATAATAATAGGATTAGGGATTAGATGACTTAACATACGAAGAAGGTTACTCCCTGGGAAGAATTTAGTACATATGACCTAATTTCGATGTGTAATAGATTCATCCCTTAAAACTGTAATAATGACATATGACATAATTTAGATAGTATTGGTTATTTAAAAACCTTTGCTTCTCCGATGTGACCATAACCAAACCATGCATAATTTTTAAAATTAATGACAATTAATTTAAATTTTAGTGTAATTAGTAACATTTTTCTGCTACCTGGATATGCTACAATAATTGTATTTATTAATACCTTGATATTTTCATGTAACGGGAAAATTTCACTTAAGAAGTCACTGAATCTATCATGATATATGATGGAAGCCCAAGGCTGCTTGAAGAACTCATAGAAATCTGGTATCATGTGATTATCATATCTCCAAACGAGATCATTCAAAAGCTGCTCGTGTTTACCGTAAAGTCGGCTTAAACTTATGACATCGATATCCTGAAAACAACGACTATTTAAAGAATTTATAATGAATAAATTAAAAAAATCACATGAGAAAGTAAAGATACTTGGTGGAATGAGTATCTTTTTCTCCATTAAAGATATCATTTAAATCACTAATGTCAAAATACAATAATAATAATATTTAACAAAATTATAGAAAATGAAAATCTACTGTATAGAGCAATGATAAGTTAATAGGGTATAAAAAAATACACAGCAGCAAAATTATTTGTGCCTATTTATAATAGTCATATTTTTTCTTTATTTATTAGTACTACTACTACTCCTCGGCGTACAGCCCATGTAGGGCTTAGGCCTGACCACATAACACATCCAATATTTTCTATCAAAGGCTACTGTCCACCAGCGCCTCACTCCCATCCTTCACAGGTCTGCCTCCAACTCGTCCTCCCATCTCAACCTTGGTCGGCCTCTATGCCTCCTTCCACCTGGTTTTCCTCTCCACACTTTCTTGACTGCTCTGTCATCTTCTAGCCTTTGAAGATGCCCTGCCCATCTCATAGTCTGGCTCTCTTGGCTTCGATTACCAGATCTGGCTCTCTATAAAGGTCTGCTAACTCTCTGTTCGTTTAATATACTCCATTGACCATTGTCACAAACAGCAACGAAGATTCTTCTTAATACTTTCCGTTCCCATCTTCGTAATAACTCCTCGTCTCTACGTGTCCTGACTCGTCCAGGTCTCTGCATCATAAAGTACCACCGGTCTAACTACAGTTNTTAACTCCCTCCATTCTTCATAGATGTCTTACCAAGCTAAAACTAACATCTAGCATCTCTCTTCTCAATAACATAATTTTGAATGATAAAATTTAAAGCATTAAATTAATAAAATGTTATTATAACACTTTGTATTTTCTTCATTACTCATAAATTTACTTAAAAAATAAAACTATGTACAAGGTGTTTCTTTCCAATACATATATGCATTCGTAGTTTAACGATCACATAAACATACACTGTATGTATTATACTTGTGTATATATTATAACAATAAACATAAACAATATATTATAAACGAGGTAACATTTAGATATTAATTTTTAGCTATAAATTTATACTCTATAATAGTTTCGTCATTTTGCTATGCATGGGATAAACTCCAAAATTAGTTATAATACATAGATGGTTGCCAGAAACACATATTTCGTAGTTTCTGAGAGCTAGTGTTTGGACATAGGACCTTATAGGGATTTTATTAAATGGTAATGATGTTTCTTTTATATAAAAGAAAAACCATTTAAGCTTAGTTCCAACGGAGGAAGGCGAAAATCAAAATAAAAATAATAGGGATTATTACGACAAATATGTTCAAGAGGATGTTCGGCTGGTTATTGTAACCTCTTTATATTTTTACTCTTCGTTTTTTATTATTTCATAACTGTAGATTATATAGTGTTAATTCCTCCTGTTGATTTTCAGTGCAATACTGTATGTATTATTCTTATAATGCTAATATAAATTATCGTTTTCAGGCTTGATAGTGACCGGATAGCGCCACCTAAGTAACTGTATTAGAAATTATTTACCCTTAAGATGATCCATCTATAAATATGTATGCCTTAAAAATAAATAAGGGCATACTACTACTAACGGCCACTACTTAATTTCATTCATATTTACAGCATTGTGTTTTTAAACTTTCATTTCTACCTACTTTCGTAAGGTCAAGGTCAAGATAGAACAAGTACATAAATATAACAGTTTAGAAGAGTTCAGTTAAGAAATTAGTAATTTTATGAACTTACATATACAGTATAGCATGTTATTTCGGATACTTTATCAAACTGATCTAGCAAAATTCTAAAATACTTGCAAGAGTCCGGATTATTTACATCTCCTGTATTCATAATTTTACTCTGAAACATTTAAATTACATAGATTGAAAGTTGAAANGAATAGATGAATCATGCCAGTGCAAAAAGTTTTAGTTTACTTTCATTTGTCTGTTAAGGTATTTAGATAGTATAAGAATAACAACAAAACTCAAACAATTAAATTTATTTATATTCTAACAACAATTTAGTCACATCAACTGAAATATCCATTCATTCAAAAACTATATTTTACAACTGTTGAATGAAATAATTCATTCCTTACATCCATATAAGTACACTAGGTTAAAATATGGAATGGAAGAATACCTTTCACTTCGAGACAAAGGAATATCACACTTCTGTTTTTATTAGGGGAGTAACAGCCTAAATAAGAACATTCCATATATCTTCTTTAAATTGTTACTCCCTTCTGTTTTTTATAAAAGGAGTCACAATCTAAAGAAGTCCCGAATTATCTTGGTCTATTCTTGATTTATTTATTATGTGAAAATTATTTAATCCTCAATTTGAAAAATATCAATTCCAGACATATAAAATAAATTTTTTTACAAGAGTTAAATATTACCAAATTTAAATGTAGTGTACTGGTGATATCCAAACATTTAGAAACAAAGAATAATGTAGAAAGTACACATAAAAATACAAATGAACATTAA